>MCJB01049796.1:126585-206531 GCA_002018475.1 Nicotiana obtusifolia
TGCTAGGAAGGAAAATACTATTTTCCTGAAAAATAAGTGGTTTTATTACTTATTTTTTCTTGTTTGATTGGTGAATGAAAAGTTTTTTCTGAAAAATAAGTTAGAGAGTATAAAATATTTTTTGAGAAATAATTTTTTATGTTACTCTCTCCTCAACCGACTTTTTTCCAAAACCTCCATGTTTTCTGCACTCCTTCCCCCTCCCCCCTCCTCTCTCGGACTCTATTTTCTTCAAATATTTAATTATTCTTTTCAAAATTTACACAAACCCAAATAAACTAATGTGCTACTTTACTTTTTCACACAAGAAAACGTTAAAATTTGAGCTCTATAACTAAAAAGAAAATACTTTATTTTGTTGAAAAAGAAAGTATCATTTCTACAAAATGAAAAGAAATTACTCATTTTATTGAATGGGGTGGGTTGGTGGGGGTTGGTGAGCATGGAAAATATGGTGGAGAAGGTTGAAAAAGAGTTTTGGAAAGTGTTTTTTCTCCTTTTGATAGGAAAAATATTTTCCTCCAATTAAAATGAGTTGATGATGAAAATGTTTTCCAAAACATTTAAGCTAACCAAACATGAAAAAATTAAAAAATATTTTCTGAAAAATATTTTCCTTCATACCAAACACATGTCCGTTTGGACATAAAAATCTTAAAATTCCGGAAAAAAGTTTTTTAAGAATTCCAAATTTCAACTTAAAGTGAATTTTGAAAATTTCATGGATAAACACTGATTCCAAAAAAATGAAATTTTGTTATCAAACGTGCCCTAAATTGACATGGTTAAAGGGATGGAGGTTAGCTGAGAGACGTGAGGGGGGTGGGGGTGGGGAGGGGTAGGCGTGGGTGGTATATTTTTATTACAATTAATAGCTATAATTAAGGGGTCATTTTTTACTATGAATTTGTATACAAATTTTTAATGTTGTTATGATATATAATTAAATAGGAACCTTTTTAAAAGTGGTATTAAATTTACAATTAAACATATTTAGGTAAAAATTCTAGAGATTTACCAAGCTATACATTATATGAAACCTTTTTATCCTCCCCACTCAACTTTCAACTTAATTACCTGGGTATATATAATTTATAAATTATATGCATTTTAAGAATTAAATGAGATATCAATTATACCCGTTTTTCATGCTATACTGTATCTAACGTATATATCTCACTCCTCCACGTTTCTTAACCTACACCCCAATCTCTCCCTCTATTAACGCTTTACTTCCATATTTTTTCAAAAGATTTTTCATTTTCTCTCTCAAAATTCCTGATTTCTCTCTCAGGATTTTAGGGTTGAGAAACATTACTCGAACGAATTCCGTAGTTCATCAACAATTCCTTCCCTTTCGATGAAGAAGAAAGGAATTCTAACCAAAAGCCCTAAAAAATCTACTGATTCGGGAGATGGTGAAATTCCTCCATTTGATTTGGGTGCTTTCTCACAGGATTCACCCAAAAGAATGATGAAATACAGACATACAATACCAGAAAGAAAGTCCCCGCTTACCGCTCGTGAAGCTAGGACAGAGGCATGAAAAAAAATTAAAACATGACAAGGATGCTACTGAAGGATCGTCATTTGCTAAATCAGTTAAACGAAAGGGCAAATAAATCGTTGGTGATGACGATTTCGTGGATGAAGAAGTGATTCCCAAATCTACAAAAAAAAAAAATCAAGGTTTCTCTTGCTGGCAAATATTCAAAAAGGAAGAAGGTTCATAAATCTCCTAAACACATACCCCAATAGTATTTAAAAGAGGTGAAATTGTAGTAGTTACAATATTTATTTTTTAAATTTAGTAAAAAAATTGTTTTTATGCTCATCCTGATACCTATTTTTTTCTGTTCCTTTATTATAGAAATTTTGTCTACATTGTGTATATATCTTGTTGTTTACAAATTTTTCTAAATATTTTTGCAATTGTAGATTTGTTGTATAATATTTGAAATAATTTTGTTTGGGGTATGTATTTCATGATGTAGTTTGTTTTATTGGTTAACTTTTGTTCACTTGTAGATATTAATTGTATTTCTTGTAAACAAATTGTAGATATTATGTTTGGTAGTTGCTTTCCCCTCATTGTTCTAAATGTAGGTTATTTCATAGTTTTCTTGTTCAATACATTTTGTATAAATAGAGACTGTCAGTTTTTTGTAGCTGCATTGTAATTTATTTGTTTTATTTATTTTTAATTTGTCATTTAATTGTCTGCAATGTATATATTGTTCTTATGTTTTTTTTTTTTAATCTTTAAACATATTTTATTAACTTATTTTTCTTTTCATGCAGAATTAGATATGTTTTGCACCATATGATGTTGATTATGACTTCATTAGGTTTCAAACAGTATCTGACCTGCTATTCCTACCCAAATCAAGGGTCTGATAAGGAAAAAAATTATTTAAGAAGATACGTTTTGGGCACTTTCTTGGCATGCCCAAAATATGTATCCAAGATCAGGCAATTCACCTTCTGATGAAGTATGAATTGAACACATCTGGGTCTGATTTTTTTTTCTAGCAGAGATAAAGGGTCAAAGACTGAACTTTGGGCTGAAGGAATTTGCTCTTATTACCGGCCTCAAATGTGTTACAGAAGTTACAGACTTTAGGTACACACCTAAATATGATAGTAAAACAATTAGGAGTTATTTTCTGAACAAGGAAAAAGTTGAGAAGTCGTACATGAAACAAATTATTTGTAGCCGTAGTTGGGTGAATGATGAGGATGTAGTCAAGCTATGTATTTTGTATCTTATAGAGTTCTTCCTCTGACCTTCAGAGAAAGAGAATGGTTTGATAGACCACTTTCGGTTCTATTTAGTTGACTCAGGGCAGTATGCGAATTTCGCATGCGGTATAGATGCTTATACACATTTGCTTCAGTCTGTTAGGCATAAGTTTGACCCCATCTATGCATTTTTATCTTCTTCGAGGTTTTCCCCTCGCTAAGCAAATCTACTTGTATGAGTGTTTCTCTACAGTTAACACAGATATCGCTACAAGGATTGGCAATTCGATCCCTCGTATCCTTAACCGAACAACAACAAAGGACAAGATATGGATTTCTGCATTGGAAGAGAGGATGATCAAACTATCCTAGATCAGGGTAAATTTTGTACATACGTTAATGGTAACACAAAATATTAACATGTTTAATACAACAATTCCATATGTTTAAGGTACAAATAATATAACTACAAATTATATACAAATTATATACATAAGTTGATTAACTCCCTTATATTGTTGTTTCACTCAGTTCGCCAACATAATTGAAGCCCCAGAAGAAGTATCTAGACTGACTTTGCTAGACAAAGTTGATTATATGGTTGAAGAAGCTGATACGCAGGCCGAACATTCGAGAAATGCTCCATCTTCATATGGCACTAAGCAGTCTATGGAAAGAGATGACAAATTAGTGATTATGCAAGAATTGAAAAAATTAGGAAAAGATGTTGATAAAGTAACAACTTCTGATATTGCTAATTTTTACTCCTTGTATCTTTGGCCTTAGTAGTTCAGACCTTAGATTGTTCCAGAAAGAGGTATACCTAATTCAGGAGTTTTAAGCTTGTTTATATATCTGTAAGCCTCATACTATTAGCTATGTTATAAGCTTTTTTGATTTTCTAGGTTTTTGAAGAACTAAATACCATGCGAGAGCTATTCACTGATTCCATCAAGACTGTATTACAGGCAATCAATAGCCGATAGGATACTAACATCGATGCTAAGGTGTCATTTATAATATGGTCATTTTGAATTTTTTTTACCCTGTTTATGTTTATATTAACATTCACAAAGCTGCCTCCTCAGAAGATTTGCTTGTAGGTTAGTGGCAGTTCTGGAAAAAATGATGAGCATAACCAAGTAGTGAACACACAACAGTATCATGGCACTAGTGCAAAACAAGTGTTGGGCAGCAACATTACAACAGGTATTTGAACAATTTTAATACAATTTAATGACATGACTTACAAAGGTTACACACATTACTAAAGTATCAACAAATTTTAGGAAAAATAATCTATGTTATATTTTCACTTATTGTTGTATGTACAAAATATATGTCTGACATTCAAAAAGAGGAGAATGTTCACGTATCATGTCCAATAGGTGTTGACTTATCTTCCCAATTTCAAGAGGCATTCAAGAAAGAAACTGCAGGTATCATTTAATATATTTTTTTTCTACATATTTCACAACATTTATTATGTTTTAGCTACATGACATGATTTCAACAATTTAACTACAACTTAATTACATTTTTATCATCTTATTTATGTTAAGATAAATTACATACAATTCTATAACATTCTATACATTTGTCGTCACAGAGAAGGTAACTATGCATTTGCACTCTCCAAATCAGGATGCAAATGTTGCCATACAAGGAGAGCATTTCAATGAAGATTTAATTGGTATAACCTCATACATTTTAATGCTGATTATGGGATCACTAGGTTTCAAACATTATCCAACCCTTATGTTCCTGCCCAAATCTAATTCTATAACTTGTATAAATCTTCTTTCACAGAGAAGGAGACTATACATTTGCACTCTCCAATTCAGGAGGCAAATTTTTCCCGTCAAGGAGAGGATTACAATGAAGATTTTAGTGGTATTAATTATTACATTATAATTGTAGAAAAAACAACAGCTTTGATATTATTTACAATTTTTTAACATATCTGATGCAAGCAACATACCATATTTTATTCTTTGTTTTTAACTTTGAAAGTGAATCAGTCGACTTCGTCAATGTAGCTGACTCGGACAATGGTTCCAAGTCTGGAAAAGGCCAATAATCCTTGATTTTGAGCTTCCTGAGAATTTTTCACAGATAGTTAAGTACGGTGAGGTTAACTGTCACGACCCGAATTTTCACCCTCGGGATCATGATGGCACCTAATATTTCACTTGCTAGGCAAGCCAACATTAGCTATTTCTTTGTTAACCATTTTAACAATCCAAATCAATTGATAATAATAAAATCAAGTAGTCTAAAATAAAATGATAAACTAAATAACGACGTAATCCGAATACAATCCCAGAAACTGGAGTCATGAATACATGAGCATATAACGTGCTATAAATAAGGTCTAAACAAAGTACTAATGTTTTGAAACTCAATAAAACAGTAATGATAGAAAGGAAGGGGACTTCAGGGTTGCGGATGCCGTGTAGCTATACCTCAAGTCTCCAACTGCGAGCGAATCCAAGTAGAAAGCTACTGAGCGCTGCTAGGACCAATACCAATATCTGTACAAGAAGTGCAGAAGTGTAGTATGAGTACAACCGACCCAATGTACTCCGTAAATGACGAGTCTAATCTCGACGATGTAGTGATGAGGCTATGACAAGATACCTATGTAAAGTAAACCTGTATAAGTATATATAAACCAGCAATAATAACAAAGAATGATAAAATACTAATTGGGAGGGGACATGCGAAAAGAGGATGATATAGTAAACGGCAAGTAAGAAATCACGAAATAACCAAGTAAATCACCCAAACCGAAAATCAGTTAAATCAATGATATGAAAATGGCACGGTATCACCCTTCGTTCTTTTACTCTTGTCCTCACCATGCAATAGTATGAATATAATGCCACAGCATCACCCCTCGTACTTTTACTCTCGTCCTCACCATGCAATGATATAAATAAAATGGCACGGCATCACCCTTCACGCTTTTACTCTCATCCTCACCATGTAATAATATGAATGAAATGGCACGGCATCATCCTTCATGCTTTTACTCTCATCATCACCATGTAATAATAGTAATCCGAATAATAAATAATGCGGGGAAATAATTTAACTTCGAATATGATGCCATAATATCAAACTTCAACTTCCAAATACTCAACATCTTTAAAATAAGCAATAAATACAGAACAAATAATTAAAGAAGTTATAGTCTAACCTAAGCATGGATAATATAATTAATGGAACAATATAATACAAAGAAACAAGTTCCACCGGCATGCTTTAACCCAATGACGACACATAAGTACTCGTCACCTCACATATACGTTGTCCCCACACATAAAGCACGTATAAAACAGACCAACAAGTCTTAATCCTCAAGTCAAGGTTAATCACGACACTTACCTTGCTCAGCAATCAAAGAAATCAACCAATCACGGCTTTGCCTTTTGAACAATCCTCCAAACTAAACAAATCTTGCAAATTATTGGTCAAATGATTAAAAAAAAAAAGCTTTAGAAACTACTCATCAATGAAAAAAGTCCAAATTTGTCATTTTTGGAAAAATCAACAAAAGTTAACCCCGGGCCCGCTTGGTCAAAATCTGAGGTTCGGACCAACACCCGATTCTATTCACCCTCGAGCCCGGTTATGTGATTTGTTTCGAAATCCAAACTCAATTTGAGGTCTAAATCTCAATTTTACAAAAATTTCAAATTCTACCCAAATCCCTAATTTTTACCATGAAAATCCTAAAGTTGATGTTGAAATCTCATGAAAAGTAATGGGTAATTAAAAGGAAATGGATTAAAGTCACTCACCAATGAATTTGGGAAGAAAAGTCTCTTGGAAAATTGCCTCTAGAGTGTTTAGGATTGAGAAATGGTGTAAAATGAGCTAAGTCTAGATTTTTCTCTCTTTTACCCAGCTGCAAATGCCACAATTGCGAAGTCTTGTTCGCAATTGCGAACATTGCAAATGCGAGACAAGGGTCGCGAATGCGAACCTTGTCACAGAAGCACAGAAGTCGCAATTGCGACGAAAGGTTCACAATTACAAACATACCCACCTTTGCAAATGCGGACCCTTCATTCGCAAATGCGAAGATAACTCAAGATTATACTGAGTCACAAATGCGATTCTGCGAAAGCAAATGCGACCACTGATTGTTCGGAAATGCGAACATTCTCCTTGCAGTTGCGAGGATCACCCATCTCAGCTCATGTTCGCAAATGGGAACTCTTGTTCGCAAATGCGAGCCAAACCTCGCAAATGCGAGATCTGCAGAAGACACCAGTAAACAAGAACAAAAAAACCAGCAACTTTTTCAAATTCAAAAAGGTCCGTAGCCTATCTGAAACTCACCTGAGCTGCTCGGGCTCCAAACCGAACATGCACACAAGTGTAACAACATCATACGAACTTGCTCGCGTGATCAAAAAACCAAAATAACACCTAGAACTACGAATTGGACATCAGAACGCATGAAATTTTTAAAGAAACTCATGAACTTTCAAATTCACAACCGAGCGTCTGAATCCTACAAATCAATTCTGTTTTGCACCAAATTTTGCAGACAAGTATTAAATAGTAATATAAACCTATACCAAGTTCCAGAATCGAAATCTAAACTCGGTAGCAATAAAGTCAACCTACGGCCAAATATCGGAATTCTTTAAACCTTTAAATTACTAGTTTTCAATAAATCACGTTAGATCAAGTTAGGTACTTCCGAATTCAAATGGCATACGCCCAAGTCTAATATCACGATACGAACCCACTCGGATCATCAAAATACTGATTTGGGTCCGTTTATACAAAATGTTGACCGTAATCAACTCATATCATTTTTAAAGCTAAAATTCATGTTTTATTCAATTTTTGACATAAAAACTTCCCGAAAAAAGACACGGACTACGCATGCAAATCAAGAATCACTAAATGGAGCTAATCGAGGTCTCAAAACACTGAAATTGGTGCTAGTACTAAGAATGATCTATCAGTCATCACATTCTCCACCTCTAAAATAAATATTCGTCCTCGAACGGACATATAATGGTACCTGAATTGGTAAAAAGGTGTGGGTATCTACTATGCATATCGGACTCGGACTTCCACGTAGCTACCTCGATCGGTTGACCTCTCCACTGCACTCTAATAGTTAGATAACTCTTAGACCTCAACTTCCGGACCTGCCATGCTAGAATGGCCACTGGCTCCTCCTCGTAAGTCAAATCCTTGTCCAATTGGACTGAGCTGAAATCTAATACATGGGACGGATCACCGTGATACTTCCGGAGCATAGAGACAAGGAACACCAGGTGAACTGCTAATAAGCTAGGTGGCAATGCAAGCTTGTAGGCCACCTCACCAACTCTCTCAAGAATCTCAAAGGGTCTGATATATCTAGGGCTCAACTTGCCCTTCTTCCCGAACTTCATCACACCCTTCATGGGTGAAACTCGGAGCAAAACCCTCTCTCCAACCATGAATGCAACATCACGAACTCTCCGATCGACATAACTCGTCTGCCTAGACTGAGCTGTATGAAGTTGATCATGAATCATCTTGACCTTTTCCAAAGCATCCTGAACCAAATCAGTACCTAACAACCGAGCCTCTCCCGACTCAAACCAACCAACTGGAGAACGACATTGTCTCCAATATAAGGCCTCATAAAGAGCCATTTGAATACTCAATTGGTAGCTGTTGTTGTGGACAAACTCCGTAAGCGACAAGAATTGATCCCAAGAACCCCCGAAATCCATAACACAAGCGCGAAGCATATCCTCTAATATCTGAATGGTGCACTCGGACTGTCCGTCCATCTGGGGGTGAAATGCTATACATAACTCAGCCCGTGTGCCTAACTCACGTTGCAACGCCCTCCAGAAATACGATGTGAATTATGTACCCCGATAAGAAATAATGGACACCGACACACCGTGAAAACGAATAATCTCGCGGATAGAGAACTCAGCTAACTGCTCTGAAGAATAAGTATATGCCACATGAATGAAATGCGCCGACTTGGTCAACCTATCCACAATGACCCATACTGCGTCAAATTTCTTCAAAGTTTGTGGGAGCTCAACAACGAAATCGATGGTAATACGCTCCCACTTCCACTCGGGAATCTTAAGCCTCTGAAGCAAACCACCAGGCCTTTGATGCTCATACTTTACCTGCTGGCAATTCAAACACTAAGCCATATATGAAACTATGCCTTTCTTAATTCTTCTCCACTAATAATTCTGCCTCAAATCCTGATACATCTTGGCGGCACCCGGATGAATGGAATACCGCGAACTGTAGGTTTCCTCAAGAATCAACTCACGAAGCCCATCCACATTGGGCACACAAACCCGACCCTGCATCAGCAATACCGCATCATCTCCAATAGAAACCTTCTTGGAACCACTGTGCTGCACCATATCCTTAAGGACAAGCAAATGGGGTTGTCATACCGACGCTCTCTGATGCGCTCATATAAAGAAGACCGAGAGACCGTGCAAGCAAGAACCCGACTAGGCTTTGAAACATCTAATCTTATGAACTGATTGGCCAAGGCCTGAACATCTGATGCTAGTGTTCTCTCACCAGCTGGAATATATGCAAGGCTACCCATACTTACAGCCTTTCTACTCAAGGCATCAGCCACTATATTGGCCTTTCCGGGATGATACAAAATGGTGATATCATAGTCCTTTAACAGCTCTAACCATCTCCGCTGCCTCAAGTTGAGATCCTTTTGCTTAAACAAGTACTATAGACTTTGATGATCTATGAATACCTCACACGAGACGCCGTAGAGGTAAAGCCTCCAAATCTTCAATGCATGAACAATGGCTGCCAACTTTAGGTCACGAACAAGGTAATTCTTCTCATGAACCTTTAACTGCCACAATATGCATGCAATCACCCTGCCATCCTGTATCAATACGACACCAAGCCCAATACGCGATGCATCACAATACACCATGTAGGATCCTGAACCTATAGGCAACACCAACACTATGGCTGGCCAGTGATCCGGTCCAGTCACGGACCGAAATTTTTTTTCGGTTCCAAACCGGTCAGGTACCGGAGGGCCTCAAGCCCGGACCAAAACTGGTCTTACCGGTACGGGCCCGCCGGTCCTATATGATGCAAGCCGGTCCATGATCGGCACCGGCTACCAGTAGCCCTGTTTTTCCGGTTCTGTCCGGCCAATTTTTTTTTTTTTAATTTGTCTTTCAATTAAAGTGATGGATAATTTTATGTTTTTAAAAATATAACAATAAAATATTACTAACTTTGTATATGTATTTGAAATGTTTAGTTTGTTTCAAAGTTCAAACTTAGAATTAAAAAACTTGTAATATTTATTCAAACTTTGAATTAGTTTCAAAGTTTAAGAATCAATTAGAAACTAGTAATTAATTGTAGTATTTCTGCACAAAGAATAAATTTAAAAAAAAATAAGAAGACAAGAGTTGTGAGCTTGTGATGGAATTCCAAGAGTTGGAGCAATTTTATTGTAGTGATGGACAATTTTAAGTATTTGAAAATATAACAACAAAATATTACTAACTTTGTATATATATTTAAAATATTTAGTTTGTTTCAAAGTTCAAACTTAGAATTAAAAAACTTGTAATATTTTTTCAAACTTTGAATTAGTTTCAAAGTTTAAAATTAGATCAAACCTTGAAATTTGAATCAATTAGAAACTAGTAATTAATTATAGTATTTTTGCGCAAAGAATAAATTTTTTTAAAAAAATAGGAAGACAAGAATTGTGAACTTGTGATGGAATTCCAATATTTGGAGCAATCTTATCGTAGTGATGGATAATTTTAAGCTTTTGAAAATATAACAACAAAATATTACTAACTTTGTGTATCTATATATATATATATACATATATATATATATATATATATATATATATATTTAAAATGTTAGTCTGTTTCAAAGTTCAAACTTAGAATTAAAAAACTTGTAATATTTTTTCAAACTTTGAATTAGTTTCAATGTTTAAAATTAGATTCAAACCTTGAAATTTGAATCAATTAGAAACTAGTAATTAATTGTAGTATTTTTGCGCAAAGAATAAATTTTAAAAAAAATAAGAAGACAAGAGTTGTGAACTTGTGATGGAATTCCAAGGTATGGAGCAATTTTATTGTAGTGTATTCTAATGGAGAAAATTACATTCTTTTAAATATACTGGCTAACTTTTTTAAGATAGCCGTAGGCTTTTCTTTAAGAACTGGTTGTCGTTGCTCCGGTTCATCATCTTCGTCTTGTTCTTCTTCTTTTTTCATCTTCTTCTTTATTGCCTGTTTGACTCCCTTATTCACTTGTTCCGTCGCCCAAAATTTGATCGAGATACGCTTTGTCTTTTTTCTGAGAAAGTTTTGGTATTCCAAAGTTTCTTCGCTCTGCTCTGATACAATCCCTGAATAAAACTCCTGTCTCCATTGCATCTTCTCTCAACGAATATTTGTGATCTCTAATCTGAAATCTTCCTTGGCTAAAAGCGGTCTCCGATGCAAGTAATGAAGCTTGAATTGTTAATATATCCTGGGCCATTTTTGTAGGTATTGAAAACTGCGATTCTTGACTCTTCCAATAATCCAATAAATTATGAATTCCAAAACTTGTAAGTTTTTTTGGATATTGAATTAAATAGACTTGGAACTCGCTGTATTCCTCCCCGTACTCGTCTTGTTCTGAAAGAAACTTTTGATCAAGTCCTCCAAAAGTACTCATCCCTGCATGCCTTTTGCCCATTTGAGAAGAACTTTCACCGGTTGATTGTATTGGTGCAGTTGGTGTAGCACTGTCTACCCAAGCTCTATACTTTGCAAAAACAGCCACGGTATCTGAAAGAACTTTAGCACAAGCATGTTCTACACTTGGATATTTATTAGTCGTAATTTCAACAGGTTTAATCTCTAAATTTGCATATATTTCTCTAATAAGGCGTTCAGTTAACTTAATTTTAAAAGCAAGATGCAACACAGAAGCAATGTAAAAAAGCTGGGGAATTGTGGAAAAATATTTTTAAAATTTTTCAATCATAGCCTATACAGCCATTTTATATGCTTCGTATTGCTTATATAATTTCAATAATTCAAATATTCTAACTATATAATATAACATGGTAGGAGTAGTTGGATAATATTGTTCGAAAAAATCTAAAGTAGCATGATAGAATTTTTCTAAAAACTGAAAGGAGAAGTTGAACAAGGTTCCAATCATCCTCTTTAAGGTGATAAAATTCCATAAAATACTTATTATACATTTGAGTAATAGGCAATCTATATTCATAAGCAACAGTCAATGCTTCATATAAAGTATTCTATCTAGTACAAACTTCCTTTTGGGACTCTCCTAATCGACATTCCTAATTCTATACATTTTCTTTCCCATTATATTTTTCTTTCTTGATTTTTATTTCTAAATATAAAAACAATAGCTACTTTCACCTTTTCAATAATGTGGTTAAGCAAGTCAAGACCATCATTTAACATGTAAAAATTCCTCAAAAGGGGGGTTCAAAATAGGTCTCAAGTTCCTAAGTGCTTCTGTGTTGTTTGTAGCATTATCTACTGTAATACTAAAAACTTTGTTAGTTAAACAATATGCACGATAAATTTATGAAACTGTTTTGGAAATATAATTACCTATGTGTAGTTCATCAACAACTTTATAAGCAATAATACATTTTTGAAATACCCAATCAGGATCTATCCAATGAACAGTAACTGTAATATAATCACAATTATTTATAGGACGACCCATATCCGTAGTAAGGCATACTCTAGTGTCAAAGTTATCAAATAAATATCGCAAATAATCTCTATATTTGTTCTTAAATTTAATAATATCATTTTTAACAATAGTTCTTGGAAAACCTTTAAAAGAAGGATTATATGTAGGCTGAATATGACGAACAAAACCAGTAGAAGAAGGAAAACTATAAGGTAAACACTCTACCGCAACTAGTTTAGCAATATTTTCCCTATCCCTTTGTTTATCATAAGTAAGAATCCCTCCTGTTGTTTGGTTAATTTTCGCTTGGATACCTGAGGATTCATCATGTGCTACTCCCCCATGTTCGGTTCCTAAATAAATACCCCCCGCCAGCATTGACCATTCCTTAGGATGTTTATTTCTTAAGTGAGTCCTAATTTTACCCGTCCCACCTTCATTACCCGCAGTTTTAAAAACCCACTCCATTCCACAAAGACCACATTCGGCCATCTGATTTTCAACTTTTTTTGGACAAATTCCCACACCTCAGATCTGTCCTTACGTTTAACAGGGACTCTAGTAGGAGGTACAGGAGGCAAGTCAGACTGAACTTCAGGTGGACTAGCTTGAAATTCATGTGGTTCTTCTAAATTAACCCTAGTTTCATAGTTATATTGCGCTTCTATGTGTTGAGAACCAAGTGGATTATTAGAGCTCAAATCATGATAATATTGAGAATCATCTATGTGTTGACTAGAACTACCAACAATTTCTTTACTCCTATTTCCCAACGACCACGTGCCCGCCCCTACTACTAGTTCCAATTGAACCTCTTTGAGACAAAATTATAGTAAATAAAATAAATATATGAAAAAATTATAATAAAAAAGTAGGAAGTAGGAACGACCAAGAAAATATAACCGTATAATTGAGGTGAAGTTGAAACTTGAACTTTCACTTGATAGCAACTCCAATTAAAACTTGATAAAGAATCAAAATTGTATAATTTACACAAATAGCCATAGTAGCAAAATAGCAATATTGTAGAGAATTTGAGAGAATTGGATGATTTGCGTGAAAAATATGATGAAATAATGGGGTATTTATAGGAAAAAATAGTTAGGGGTGGTTATGGGGTGAAAATGACCGTTTTTGGCCGTTGGACATCGGTTATTAGCTCAATAGAGCCGTTGCCAATGGCTAGTTTTTAAACTGCCAAGCTTTTTTTTTTCCGAACCGGTCCGGTCCGATTCCGGCCAGTTCTGGCCCTTTTTTGTACCGGTTCATCCGGTTTCAAAAGGATAAACCATCCAGCTACCAGGACCGGCACTCCAAAATAATAAATGATCCAGTTTTCACCGATCCAGGCCGGTTTTCGGTCCGAAACCGGTCCGGTCCGGTGTGAACCGGACCGTTAGCCACTCTTATCCAACACTAGGGCTGTAGTCAAAGTAGTCTTGAGCTTCTGAAAACTCACCTCACACTCATCAGACCACCTAAATGGAGCACCCTTTTGGATCATCTGGTCAATGGGGCTGCAATGGATGAAAACCCCTCTACGAACCAGCGATAATAACCCGCTAAACCTAGGAAGCTCTGAATCTCTGTAGCTGAAGTAGGTCTTGGCTAGTTTTGAACCGCCTCAATCTTCTTAGGATCCACTTTAATTCCCTTGGCCGACACAACATGCCCAAAAAAGGCAACCGAATCCAACCAAAACTCACACTTTAAAAATTTGGCATATAACTGACTATCTCTCAGAGTCGGAAGTACAATCCAAGGATGCTGCTCATGCTCCTCTCGACTGTGGGATTAGATCAAGATATCATCAATGAATACGATCGCAAAAGAATCCAAATAGGGCTTAATACCCGATTCATCAAATCTATAAATGTTGCTGGGGTATTTGTCAAACCAAATGACATCAGTAGGAACTAATAATGCCCATATCGAGTCCAAAAAGCTGTCTTAGGGATATCCGATGCCCTAATATTCAACTGATGGTAGCCATATCTCAAACAATCTTCGAAAACACTTTGGCACCTTGAAGCTGATCAAATAAGTCATCAATCCTCGGTAACGGATACTTGATCTTGATGGTGACTTTGTTCAACTGCCGATAATATATACACATCCTCATCGAACAATCCTTCTTCTTAATCACGAACAACACTGGTGCATCCCAGGGCGAGACACTAGGTCTAATGAATCCCTTGTCAAGCAAATCCTGCAACTGCTCCTTAAGTTCCTTCAACTCAGTCGGGGCCATACGGTATGGTGGAATAGACTGAGTGCCCGGAGCCAAGTCGATACAGAAGTTGATATCTCTGTCCAGTAGCATCCCTGGCAAATCTGCAGGAAACACCTCTAAAAACTCACGCACAACTAGTACTGAATCCATGGAGGGAACCTCCACAGTAGAATCACGAATATAGGCCAAATATGCTAAACATCCCTTCTCGACCATACATCGAGCCTTCACATAGAAAATAATCCTGCTGGTAGAATGGACAGAAGTCCCTCTCCACTGTAATCGAGGCAACCCCGGTATGGCTAAGGTCACCGTCTTGGCGTGACAGTCCAATATGACGTGATAAGGTGACATCCAATCCATGTCGAAAATAATATCAAAGTTCACCATATCAAGAAGTGGGAGATCTATATTAGTCTCAAGACTCCCAATGGAAATCGCACACAAGCAATACACACGATCTATAGCAATAGAATCTTCCACAGGCATGGACACATATACAAGAGCACTCAAAGAATCACGAGGCACAACCAGATATGAAGTAAAAAAGGATGACACGTAATAAGCAGAGCCCGGATTAAATTATTATGAAGCATCTCTATGGCAAACTGGAATAATACATGTGATGACGACGTTAGATGACTCTGCCTTAGGTCTAGCTAGGAATGCATAAAAATGGGCCTGGGCCCTACCACTCTAACCTCTACCTCTCGGACGGCCTCTAGCTGGTTGGCCTCCACCTCTAATGGCCTGACCTCTACCTCTGGCAGCCTAACCCTCGCCGCTGGCTGGCTGAGCGAGCAATGAAGCAACTGGTGTGAAAAGTATGGCATGAGAACTCTATTGTGGCATGCCGCTCTGTGACCTGGGGAAAAATCTTGAAAGGTGCCTCAGATCTCCACAAGTATAACAAGCCCTTGGCTGTTGTGACTGCTGAAACTGGAACTGGCCCTGTCGACCTGGATAACCACCCTGATAACTCTGGATTGGAGGTGCACTAATAGGAGATGATGGTGCACTATAGGCTAGGTGCTCAGGATGAGATACATAAGGACCACGACTACCCGAAGCACCGTGGGATGCCTGAACCGCTGACTGAAACGGCCAGGGAGGATGGCCTCTCTTAAAGTATCCTGCCTGCAGATTAGGCACAACTGAAACCATCAAAATGACGAGGCCTCTTATCAGATACCGACTCCCTCTCCCGACCACAAACCATCTCGGTACGCTTAGCAATATCTACGACCCTCTAAAAAGAAATACATCTCCAGTCTCCTTGGCCATCTGTAGCCTAATAGTGAAACTGAGCCCATCAATAAAACTCCTCACTCTCTCCCTCTTAGTAGGGAGTAAGATAACTGCATGGCAAGCTAGGTCCACAAATCGGGTCTCATACTAGGTGAAAGCCATGACTACCCTATTGAAGGCGCTCAAACTGCCTGCGACACTCCTATCTCAGAGTGAAAGGAATAAACTTCTCTAGAAATAGCTATGAAAAATGATCCCAGGTAAGTGAAGGTGAACCAGTTGGTTTGGTCAACACATAATCTCTCCGCCATCTCTTGGCATAACTGGTCATCTGGAATACTGCAAAGTCGACCCCATTGGTCTCAACAATACCCATGTTGCACAACACCTCGTGGCAATGGTCCAAGTAATCATGTGGGTCTTAAGAAGGTGCACCACTGAAGTGAATAGGGAAGGGCTTTGTGAACTTGTCCAATCCATCAATCCCTCAGTAGACATCATGGGCCTCTCACCGATCTGTGCAGCAACAACCGGCTGAACTACCCCAACTGGCTAGACTGCTGGAGTATGATATGCGGGAGCCATCTGCTTCAAAGAATGAGTAGCGGGAGTCTATGCTCCTCCCCCAGCCTGAGAGATCGCTGGTGCCACCAAAAATACACCGGTCTAGGCCACACTCTCCATAAGGCCCACTACACAACCTAGAACGTCCTGAAGCACAGGAGTGGCTATAAATCCGTACGGAACCTGAGCGGGTCCGACTGATGTAGTCTGAGCTGGGATCTCCTCCTCATGATAAATTTGACGCTCCACTGTAGGTGCTGTTGCTCGAGCTCTAGGCTGAGCTCTGCCTCTGCCTCGACCTCGGCTTCAGCTCTACTCCTGGTAGTGGCTGCAATAGGGCTGCGAGAGAACAAGAATGGACTGATTCAAACATCAATGATAGAATAAAATCTCATGATAGGGAAAAAAAAGAAGTGATATTTTCCAAAAACTCCATAGCCTCTAGAAGATAAGTACAGACGTCTCTTACCGATCCTCCAGACTCTACTAAGCTTGCTCATGACTCATGAGACCTAAGAAACCTAGTGCTCTGATACCAACTTATCACGATCCGAAATTTCCACCCTGGGGATCGTGATGGCGTCTAACATTTTACTTACTGGGCAAGCCAACATTCGCTATTTCTTTATCAACAATTTTAACAATCCAAATCAAATGATAACAATAAAATTGAGTAGTCTAAAATAAAGTGATAAACTAAATAACGACGTAATCCAAATACAATACCCAAAAACTGGAGTCACAAATACATGAGCATCTAAAGTGCTACAAATAAAGTCCGAACAAAGTACAATTGTTTTAGAACTCAATAAAACTGTAATGATAGAAGGGAAGGGGACTTCAGGACTGCGGACGCCGTGCAGCTATACCTCAAGTCTCCAACTGCGACTGAATTCGAGCAGAAAGCTACTGAGCGCCACTAGGACCAGTATCTGCACAAGAAGTGTAAAAGTGTAGTATGAGTACAACAGACCCAGTCTACTCTGTAAGTGTCGAGCCTAATGGGAGTTAGGAGTATATATTTGAAGCAAGCAAATGGGTTATCTAAGATTGCACTTCCACAACAAGGTTTTGTTTTCTACTGTTACTTTAATGAATGCAAGATAAAGAAAATAGATTATAAATAATTATTTTTGAGGTTTTTTGGATTAAAGGCCCGGGGCTGTGACCATAATCTAGGTATTTGCCTAATGGGATAAAGACGTTAATGCTTGTTTTGTTGATTGGAGTGTCTTATAGCTCTCAACTCTACGTTACTCACTCAATACCTCCCGGTCAGAGAGTGATTTTTCCCAATTTGGCTTTCTCAAGTCCAAACGGGTATCAACCAAAACAGTTGATAAGAGCTCAAGTCGGGTTATTACTATCTCTAGTTTGAACCATTTAATTAGGTTAATCAATCTCTCAATTAACCCAATTCCTTGTTATCTAAGTTAGCCTAGACTAGGTCCCTATTTCTCAAGTAGAGACTAAGTCAAATAGGCATGAATCAATGTTTGCAACCATTATTTCTAAAATTGAAGCATGAACTAAGCTAAATAATCAACACCCAATCATAAACAAGTACAAAATTAGATACCCATAAGGTTTACACAGTAGGGTTGGGTTACAATCCTAGTAAAAGTCTAGCTACTCATAATGGAAATTGCAGAAAAATAGAGAAGAAAAGCTAATTAAACTCATAATGGAAGATTAAAATGATGAAATCTAATGTTAAAACACCAAAATAATGTAAAACTTCCTAAAATAGTAAAGAAAAACGGTCACAGCAGCTTCAAATGTTCAATACTTGCCCTAATTTTGTGAAACACGTCTATTTATACAGAGCCAAAAATCACGGACAAAAATGCCCCTCGGGAGGTTCTGCGGCCGTACAATTCCATGTGCGGCCCGCAGATTTCTTCAGCTAGCAGGAAGTGGAGTTTTGCGGTCGCACATTTTTGAACTGCAGTCACGAGGCAATCTTCTACGGCCGCACATTTATGGACTACGACCGCAAAGCAGTCTTCTGGGCCGCACAGTTCTTGTGTGGTCCGCAATTCACAAAGGCTCCTGGACTTGGTCGTTTTGCATACTCTTTGATCTTTGACTCTTAGCCCAGTTCTGTGGCCGCACAATTCATGTGCGGTCCGCATATTGCTAAGAGTTCTGTTAGATTTTTCTTCTTGGTTTACGGCCAATTGTGCGACTGGCAATTCACAAAGGCTTCTGGACTTGATCTTTTTGCGTACTCTCTGATCTTTGACACTTAGCCCAGTTCTGCGGCCGCACATTGCTGAAAGTTCTGTTAGATTTTTCTTCTTGGTTTGCGGCTGCCGATGGAATTCTACGGTCCTCAATTTCTTCTGTGGCCGCATAATTCCTTCTGCGGACCACACATTTGTACTTCTGCATCCTTTATTACCTTGTGCTTCGAAACACTCCTTTTTGAGTCGGAATTCATCTCGGGAGACACAACTTCCAGCATTCCTGCAATTTTGCACAATTCCATTAGTTTCGGGAATACAATTCAACACTTTCGGACTAAAATAAAAGCTAAAAGGTGCTAATAAGCAGTCAAAATCCCCACTTAGTAGAGCCTAACCTCGACGAGATAGTGACGAGGCTATGACAAGACACTTACGTAAAGTAAACCTGTACAAGTGTATATAAAGCAGCAATAATAATAAAGGATGATAAAATACTAATTTAAAGGGGACATGAGAAAAGGGGATGATGTAGTAAATACGGAAAGTATGACATCACGAAATAACCAAGTAAATCACCCAAATCGGAAATCAGTTAAATCAATGATATGAAAATAGCAAGGCATCATCCTTCGTGCTTTTACTTCGTCCTCACCTTGCAATCGTTTGAATATAATGGCACGGCATCAACCTTCGTGCTTTTACTCTCGTCCTCACCATGCAATGATATAAATAAAATGGCACGACATCACCTTTCGTGTTGTTACTCTCATCATCACCATGTACTAATATGAATGAAATGGCAAGGCATCACCCTTCGTGGTTTTACTCTCATCCTCACCATGTAATAATATTAATCCGAATAATAAATAATGCGGGGAAATAACTTAACTTCGAATATGATGCCATGATATCAAACTTCAACTTCCAAATACTTAACATCTTTAAAATAAGCAATAAATACAGAACGAATAATTAAAGAAATAATAATCTAACCTAAGCATGAATACGATAATTAATGGAACAATATAATACAAAGAAACAAGTTTCACCCGCATGCTTTAACCCTATGACAACGCATAAGTACTCGTCACCTCACATATTCGTTGTCCCCACACATAAAGCACATAGAAAAAAGACCAACAAGTCTTAATCCCTCAAGTCAAAGCTAACCACGACAGTTACATTGCTTCATAATCAAAGAAATCAACCAACCACGGCTTTACCTTTTGAACAAGCCTCCAAACCAACCAAATCTTGTAAATTATCGATTTAATGGTTCAAAATAAGATTTAGAAACTACTCATCAATGAAAAAGGTCAAAAAGTCAACATCGGGTCCGCTTGGTCAAAACTCGAGGTTCGGACCAAAATCGGATTACCTATTCACCCTCAAGCCCCGTTATGTGATTTGTTTCGAAATCCGACCTCAATTTGAGGTCTAAATTTAAATTTTACAAAAATTTCCAATTCTACCCAAATTCCTAATTTCTACTATGAAAATCCTAAATTTGATGTTGAAATCTCATGAAAAGTAATGGGTAATTGAAAAAAAATAGATTAAAGTCATTACCCATGAATTTGGGAAGAAAAGTCTCTTGGAAAATCCCTTCTAGAGCATTTAGGGTTGAGAAATAGTGTAAAATGAGCTAAGTCCCGATTTTTCCCTCTTTTACCCAGCTGCAGATGTCGTAATTGCAAAGTCTTGTTCGCAATTCAAAACATCGCAAATGCAAGACAAGGGTCCAAATGCGAACCCTGTCATAGAAGCACAGAAGTCGCAATTGCGATAAAAGGTTCGCAATTGCGAACATACCCACCTTCGCAAATGCAAACACTTCCTTCGCAAAAGAAAAGATTACTCAAGAGTATACTGAGTCACAAATGCGACTCTGAGATAGTAAATGCGACCATTGACTGTTCGCAAATGCAAACATTCTCCTCGCAATTGCGAGGTTCAACCAGCCTAGCCCATGCTTCAAATGCAAACACTTGTTCACAAAAGTGATGCTCGCAAATGCGAGCCACACCTTGCAAATGCGAGATCTGCAGCAGACACCAGAAAACAACAAAAAAAACCAACAACTTGTTCAAGTTCAAATAGGTTCGTAGCCTATCCGAAGCTTACCCGAGCCCCTCGATCTCCAAACCAAACATGCATACAAGTATAATAACATCATAAGAACTAGCTCGAGCGATCAAAACAACAAAATAACACCTAGAACTTTGAATTGGACATCAAAATGAATGAAATTTTCAAAGAAACTCAACAACTTTCAAATTCACAACCGAGGGTCCGAATCCTATCAAATCAACTCCGTTTAGCACTAAATTTTGCAGACAAGTATTAAATAGTAAAATGAACCTATAACAAATTTTGGAACTGAAATCCAAACTCGGTAGCAATAAAGTCAACCTACGGTCAAACTTCAGAATTCTTTAAACCTTCAAATTACTATTTTTCAACAAATCACGTTAAATCAAGTTAGGGACGTTCGAATTCAATTTTCGGAATACACCCTAGTCCAAAATCACGATACGGACCCATCGGGATTGCCAAAATACCGATCCAGATCCGTTTACACAAAATGTTGAGCGTAGTCAACTCCAATCAATTTTAAAGCTAAACTTCATGTTTTCTTTAATTTTTCACATAAAAACTTTTCAGAAAAAGACACGGACTACGCGCGCAAATCAAAAATTACTAAACGGAGCTAATCAAGATCTCAGAACACTGAAATAAGTGCTAGAACTCAGAATGATATATCGGGTCATCACGTTAACGAAGATGAAACAACCCCTCTACAACAAGGGAGAACAAGGGTTCCTGGAAAGCATGCCAGATCTCCCTTGGTCCCTTATTTTAGTTCTGGTGGAATCAGTCTATTGGACATCTCCCAATTTTCAACATCAAGCTTCCATTTACTGGGTTATTGGTGACAATATTCATCCTAATTTGTTGAAAGAATTCAATCAGTGGTTATATTTTGGTACCGACATGGTTTCAAGGAGGTTAGTTTCTACACTTTTTTCATATTATGGAGGACATAGAATTTATGAATTTCCATTAGACAGTACATTTTAATTGGTTATTCTATGCCATTAAATAGGAAAAAGGTGTCTTATACTGTAAAAGATAACCTGCTCAACCCGTTGTTTGATCTTGGAGTGGAGAAAGTTAATAGGAAGGACTAATTTTATACTTTGGTACATCCTAAAAAAATCCTGAAAGACATGGTTCATTCATACCTCGGCATATAATTATAATCTAAAGCTTTATGCCTTTTATATATTTGTAGATATTTGCTTTAGAATTTGTTTATAAAATGTCTGATGTAGTGAGAAATTATGTAATGTGTTATTTTGCAGCACATTGATATTATTTTATACTTTTTGAGGAAGAAAATAAAGTATGGTCCTGAAAACAGAACTCGGTTTACAACCACTACTTGTTTGTTGAAGACTAGAATAGAACAAATTTATGAGAAGTGTCACACCTCCTTGTTCCCGAGGGAATAGAGGAGTTTTTTCAATTAACGTGACCTTAATCGAAGTGGGATTATTTATTTAGTTCAGAGTCGCCACTTGGAATAATTTTTTGGTGTCCCAAGTCACCGGTTTATTTTAAATCTCAAATCGAGGAAGTTTGACTCTATTTTAAAGTCTGTGAAAAACCAAAAGATCGGGTAAGAAATTCCGTTAACCCGGGAGAAGATGTTAGGCATTCTCGGGTTCCATGGTTTTAGCACGGTATCATACCTGGCTTGATTAATTATTTAATTACGTATTTTAGAACCTATGTATATTTACCCTTTTTACCGCTTTTAATTATGGCGTTATGGACTTATCTTTGAAACGGATCACATGCGTGTAAATCCGTTTTATTCGGGGCGTTGGAATCGTGTCACGCGTACATATACAAAATTTATCATGCTTTATTATATGAGGATTGTTTAACCAAAGTCGCGCAAACGCGTACTTTGATTTATTTTGGAAAATCATAATTATGTCAACGAACGTGTACACAATAACGATAATAAATTTTAAAACGCGCCCAAAGCATCCTACGAATGTTTATAATTTTTCAAAAGCTAATTTGGGATTATTGAAGGTCGCATAGTATGGTAAAGGAATTGTTGGAGTCAAGATTTGATTCATTCATATGACTAGAGAACTTTGGTACGTTTAAATTAATTATATAGCCTATGATGGTTTTGATTAGTTGGTTAATATTGGGAATTTCATTAGGCGTGCGCATTTGGATTAACCCAAAAGTGAAAGCAACCTGTATGCAAGGATGCCGAAATACTGATTTCACTAAGTTAGCATCAAAAGGATCATCTTATTTAGACCATTAACAAAGTGAGAACAGGTCTAATATAGACCTTGAACTCACTGGGCTAGTACGCTGTAAAGCCCATTTATTTTTTGAGTTCCTGCCTAGGCCCAATTGTGTTTTTCACAGACTAGGCCCAGACTCAACATTCTAGGCATAGCACCTGGGTCTCCAATTGAGCCCAGTAATATGAGAAATTGAACAAATTAAAAGGTGAATTTAACATAAAGTGAATCTATTAATTACAAGAATACACGTAACCACAATTAATCATACAACTTGCTAAATTTAATCATGAATTACAAAAAAAGAAACTAGTTATGAAATCAAATCTAAGCCTTAATCATCTTGCATCAAGAAAACTGTTCTGACTCGTATGCTTTTGCAACTGCTCATGATGAATTGTCATGCCAAGTTCAGTAAGTTATGTATCAGAAAATACCCTCCTTCACAATATGCTACTGGTGTTTCATTAAGCTAAGTATTTCATCCAAACTCACAAATGAAAACTCCATTGAATATTATACTCATAAAGGAAAAAACTGAAACAAAATCAGTAGCAAAGACAAGAGGATTCAATTATCTCAATGCTTGACTAAATGATTCAACTACCCCAATGCTTAAACACCCAAACAAAAATACTTTCAAACCGAGCTAGTCAGCTAAAATTACAGTAGGGTTCTAATTAAGAGAGTGAATTAAACTCACTCGCACCATGTTCAAAACACTTCATTGTTCTTCAAACAAAAATCTAAATTAAGTTGGAGTCTACATTCATACATGGTGAGTTAACAGAAAATCAGAAATAGAGCATGTCAAAAGAAATGCAACAAAGATTCAGTCATTTTAAATCACTCAAGAAGAACATAATACAAGGGAGATTAGACTTACTTAAATAAAATAGCAAAATATATTCCAAAAACAAATGTAGAATCCCAAATCTGGATAGACTTTTAGCAATTCCAGTAAGAAAACCAGCAATCCTTGATGTAGCAAACAGAACAACCGAAATAGCAACAAGAACTGGATCTGGAACCCAGCGATGCAGGAAATAAGCAACACTTAACAGATCTCACAATGTTTAAGCAAGAAACCAGGAGTGATAAGCTAAAAAGCAGCAAAAATTTTAGTATCTTGAAGAAGTTTTGGATTTTTAGAACTCTTCTTCAATTTTTGTTGAAGTTTTTGGCTGTCTTTTTTAAGTGCTTAACCTCTGTGTGAGTGAGAAGATAGGAGGTATTATATAGAGAATGAAAAATCTGTCATGTGCACAAATGATGAGGGAATAATTCTAGGAATGTGCAGTCCCTAAATTTCAGAAAAAAAGCGTCTTTTTTAATCAATTTTGTACAACTGTCCTTTTCATATGTTTATCCAATTTTCAGCATCTTTTCTTAACAACTTCGGACGACTGTCCACTTTTTTAGAAGCTTCTTATATGCCTATCTAAGATTCCTTATTTTGTTCTCCCAATTACCCTTTTTAGCTTTTGTTAATTACAAATGAACCATAACCAAGAAATCATACGGATCAATCACAAGAAATAATGAAGCCAAATTAATCTAATTAACTCAATAATTAAGACTAATTATCATGCAATTAAATTGCTAAATCACACAACCCACTAAAACAATCCAACATGTGAATACTTCAAACAAATATATTAAGCTAAATATTTTTTTTTAGCAAATTATAAGTTTTTATTAGAATAAAAGCAAACCGCATAGGAAAAGTACAAGCAAGGGAGACAAAAGCTCGATTTGTGTCGCCTATATGCCTTGGCTATATGTATCCAAAGGCATAGGACCTAAGCAAATACATACCGAGCTAAACCTTACCTTACCGATCCTATTGAGGCAAATAAAAAGGCCTCGCTATTAGCAAGCATGTAGAAAGAAAGAACTTGCAAGAACCAAATATTCCGTGATCATCATAGAGTTTATAATACACTCTATGATGATATTACAAATGATAATGCTAATAAAGTGACATATTAAAAAGTGGTAATAATAATAAAAATGTCCCTCCTTGTCGAATGTTGTGATTTCTTCAATTTGAAACACTTTATCTTCTTCCTCCCACCTTTTCAAAAAATATTCAAAGTTCATGACTTATGTTTTGATCGTCGGGACTTTGTTGACGTGGTTGCAACATCACGTTTTAGCTTCGCAGCTCTCATCGGAAGCCGCCTAACATTTACTTCCTCACTGTTTATGTCTAGATCAGTAAGAGCTTGTGAAGTAAGATTAGAGGTTACCGATGCATCTAAGAGCATTCTGTCTTCTGGAGATATCACTGGGATGCCTCTGTGAAGCTGTTGTTGACGCTGCTGATCTCCAGCTGTTGAAGTCACTAGACTCGTGATAACTGTCTTGTCCTTGGGAAGTTGCTGCCCAATTGTTTTATTTGTCACTGCCTCTGAGATCGCTGAACAGCTTATGCACTGTTGCTGCTGTTGGACTGGATGCTGCCCTCTGGTTGTCACTGACTTTGAGAGCACTGGGCTGCTTATGTTATGTTGTTGCTGCTGTTGTCCATCCAGTCGACTGCTTGTTCGAGTCTCCTGTTGCTGCAATGCGTCTAATAGCATTCTGTCTTCTGATGATATCACTGTGCTGCTTATACTAAATTGTTGCTGAAGCTGCTGCTGTCCAACTGCCTTAGTCACTGGATTAAGCTTGCTATTTGGCAAAGTTGGTGAAGCTACTGATGGCAGGTCATCACCGTTAAGTATTTGCTGCTTATTTTGTCCTCTATGCATAGGAGATAAATATCCTATTTTTCCTGTATCTTCCGGACAATGTGCGAGCAATTCATCTTCCTCATTTTCATCATAAATCCCAGCACGTAAGTTGAGCTCTAACTGTTGACGAGCTAGTTTTTGTACAAGCATTGACAAAGTTTCCTTCCTCTTCTTGGCAGTGTTCTTTTTTGCAGAAATATCCCCACAATTTGTAGGTGTTACTGCATTTGAGTGCAGTGCGATAACTGTATTAGGTGTGCGATTGTGCTGCTGATGCTGCCCACATTTTTTGGTTGTCACTGACTTCGAGAGCACTGGCTGCTTATGTTATGTTGCTGCTGCTATTGTCCATCCATTCGACTGCTTGTTTGAGACTCCTGTTGCTGCTGTCCATTTTCTGATTGCTGCTGCATCCCAGCTGTTGGTACTATAGACAAAGACTCCATATTCACATTGCCATCCCAATCCTCGAATGGGATCACGTCGCGCTAAGTTTGTGCTGCTGTTGCACAACAAGTGAACTGCTGGTTCTTATTTGGTCTTCCTGCTGCCCATCTCTTGTAAATGATACTGAGGTCGTATCATCAGGACCAACTGTGCCTTGTTACTGCTGCTCAGTAGTAGTTGAGTGCTGCTGCGCATCATTCAGATTAAGGTTGTTTTTGTTGTTTCTTGGCATTGTTGGTGAAGCGACTGAAATCATTTCTTCATGATCGCTATTAGTGGTCTCTTTGCTATCCCTCCAATCCTCCTCTTGTTCATGCTCCACTTGATCAGCCCAGGAGCATGGCGCGATATGTTTGGCCATCAAAGTAATGGTCTCATGCCCATCCTCCTCATTCACAATTGCCTCAAACTTATTTGAGCTAATAGCAGCAGTACTTGCATTCTGTCGAGCGTTTGATTGCTCCTTATTCTTCACTCTTGGAAATGTACCCTGCCTCCTATTAGTTTTCACTACTTCTTTCCATTCATCCCCAGTTGCTGTCTCCTTAACTACCTGTCCCTGCTCTTTTCCAGTTTCACTTTGACAATGCTTAGCCTCACAGAACACTGCCTCAGTTGTCTGTACACAATCAGTAGCTTTGTCACTCCTATAATCTATATTTTGCTTCTCCTCATTCTGCATCTTGCCTATGCCCTCGAACCTTTGCACAGATTCATTTTTTCCAGGTGTTGCCTTAGAAAAATCTCTGTATACAGCCCCTCGTGCACTGTCCCCTGAATCCAAATAACCATGCTCCTTTGTTTCTGTGTCATTCTTTTGTACTACCTTATTTTGGCCAGCTCTTTTGGCATTCAGCAGTTGTCTAGCATCTCCGTTAAACTGCTCGAGACTCAGCTCGCGTTCACCAGCCTTTTCAACAATGATACTCTTCCCCTTCATCACACGACATGATCTTTCTTCATGCCCTTGATGTTGACAAAATGTGCAATATTTTGGGAGATTATCATACAAAATCTGCTGATAAAATTCAATTGTTTTCCCTGATATTTTATCGACAATGAGTAGCTTAACTTTACAAGGATGTTTGTCCAGTAAGTCAAGCAACACTTTAACTCTAGCGGCACTTGGTCTTGTACGATCTTTTGTTGCTTTGTCGACAGCAAGTGGTTTTCCTACTGCTGAGGCAATTGAGAGTAGTGATTCTTTTGAAAAAAAAATTGGGTGGCAGTTCTGGAAATGATATCCAAACAACTGATCTCGATGTTTCCTCTCTAGGATTAAATCCTAAAGTCCATGGAAAAGTTCGGAAGAAAAATTCCTCACCTTTGGCTATAACATATCCTGTCGACCTTGATAAGAATTGAACATATTCCTCATATACGTCGAATCTTATCAATATATGACGGTATTCCAGTTGGCCAATATTACAGTAGCCATTAATGCCGAACTGTTTTGGAAAGATCTGTCGAAGCTCGTGCAATTCTGGTTTTCCATACGAAAATTTGACTACGACAGCTTAGTCCTTCTTCTCTTGTAAATTCATTAACCTCATCCATTGTGAATTCAATGGTTGGTTCACCATGTACGAGCGTAACAGGGAGCAACTCTGTTTTTGAAGAGGTTGCGACAGACTGTTTCGAATTAAGTTGCGCGGCATATGAATGCTTTGGATAACCCGTTTCTGTAATTTTTTGGATTGACTCACCCACTGCCAAGAGCTGAGGAGCGACATTATCTTGCAAAAGGGCTGTTGGGTTGGTTTTGACAATTTGTCGAACACCCGGCGTGCTCGACCCTGCAGCGACACCTTTTGACAATGTCGTGTAGATTGCCTCAATGGGAATTGGTTTTGAGGGTCGGGAAACAGTATTATCAATAGCAGGAATTGATTGGCATCGATTTGGAGCCAATTGGTTTACCTGAGCACGAGGTGCGAAACTGCACTGTTGTTCGCAATTCTTTGCAGATTTTCTGGTTGTTGGCGTTCAGTTGCTGACTTTTTGTTGTTATGGAGTGCACCTGATGTCTGGGTGTTAAAAGTTGTGCCAGGAACGAACTGTGAAGTTGTCGAATTGCTGAAGCGATGAGCTGCTACAGTGTTCGCGATTTTTAGTTCGCGATTTGAAGCAAAATCGTGAATGTTTTCGAACGATGTTTGTGTGGTCGTGTGCACCTTTGGTAGGCGTATCTTTTTAGTCTGTTTGTCTGGTTCTCCCACAGCCAAAAGCTAGGGAGAGGCGTTGGCAGCTATGGCAACTCAAGGTCGCCAACCAGAGGAGAGAGAAGAGAGCATATTGTTTTCTCTATTAAGCTAAATGTTAATCTACTATTAGTTAACTAATTAATGAGCTAAGCCAACCTAATTAAGCAAATTTAAACACTCAGCAAATAATTCCAATTAAACACCTAGACCTATGATTCCTCTGTTCTTTTCCTTTCTTTTTTTTTAAGACAAATGAAAAACACAAAGAGATAGAAGAAAGTGAGGATGTACCTAATGAAAAGAACATGGTTCAATTTGAAGCAAATCCACGAAGCTCGGCCGGATTATGACAGTTCCGAAGTAAGCTAAAACTTATATTAATCAATTGTTCTTGACAAGAACAATTAATTAATGTCCTTTTCAAGTCAAAACAGCTAGAATTGATGAAGAAATCAGAAGGAACAAAGCTAAATTTTCTGACCATTTTAGATATGAAAAATCGGACAATCCTAGGTATTTTGGAGGAAATTATAAGGATATATAGGATGAGGAAGAGTTGGGGATTGTAGGGTGAAGATTTGGGGTTGTTTGGTGGTGGCCGCTGGTCAGTGGGGTTTGGGGACTTTTAGGGCCGCTATGGTTTGAAGGGAATGGGGAAGATGAAGAAATGGGATGGGTCTTAGGGTATTGGGGGGGTTGATTAGGACATTTATAAGGAAAGGGGTCGGTTAGTTGCGAGTCGTCCGATCTGTGTTGATCAACGGACGGGATTGTTCAGGTCAAAACGAGGTCATTTGGTTCATTAAGGGAATTTGGACCGGATGAGGCTGGGTTTGGGGCTTGGGCGGATGGAAGAAGATTGGGCCATTGAGGCCTGGCCCAATTTCGAATTAAACCAAGCAAAAGCCTTTTCTTTCTTTCTTTCTTTTTCCTTGATTTTTAAAATCCTAAACTAACTAAATAAAATCCTAAATTAGATCCTAACTTAGTCTACCTTGCAAAATTAACCTTACTTATTTTCCATTAACTTAACGCTAATTAATTTAAAACTAAAAACTAAAATGTAAACATGACTAGGGTATTTATATGATTTTTATTTATTCATTATACAATTAATATGTGATTAAATCCTAAAAATGCAATTAAAATCTAAAATGCTATGCAATAAAGAATTGAATTTTTTTATGGTATTTTTTATTATTTTAAAATGTTAAATATGCACAAAGATGCAACTAAATGCAAGCAAACAATTAAAAAAACATTCCTAAAGTTCTATAAAAATTAAAAATAATTAGAAAAAAATTATTTTTGTGGATTTTGTAGGAATATTTTCTATTACGTGCTCACAAGAAGCACATGAATTCCCCTGCCGATAGAAGCTTGTTGTTGTCAAACCCTAGGATGTCGTATCAGAATACATATTGGGGTACCGATTACTTGCAAATGTAGCATGGGAGAACTTTAATTTTGTGATTATGCCCTTCAATATTGTTGAGAAATTTCACTGGTTATTGGTTGTGTTTGACATTACTGAAAGGTTTCTATATGTTTATGATTCTTTGGTTTCTTCCCTTAATCACACACTTGTTGAATCTGTTGTCGACAAGTTTGTTGTTATGATCCCCCTCTATTTGTCTTGCATCGGCTTCTATGGCAAGCGTTCAGACATTAACTACAAGAACACAAAGGCATACATTGAAAAAGGTGTTACTGACCCTCTTGAAATTCAGTGATTGGTCCGTGAGATACCCAGCAAAAGGAGGGATCACTGTATGTGCTACTTTTCCTTCAGCTTGCCCAATTCCATTTTACAGTAAATGCTAAAGCTTTTCTCATTATATTTATTACAGTAATTGCGGTGTATACTAGCGGCTTTTGCAGAATATGTCAGCCTTGGACAGCTGTTGATTTCAAAAGAAGAGTTTTCTGATATTGATCAACATTGTAGATGCTATGTAGCACTATTTTGGGATTATGCTAGAAAAAAACAAGAGCTTGATGCAATTAGTGAAGAGGTTACTGAAAGTAGGGATGTACATAGGTCGAGTTAGTTCGGGTTTTTCAATTACCAAACCAAACCAATTGTATCAGTTTATTAAATCTAAAGATCAAACCAAACCAATAAAATTCAAGTTTTTTAATCTCGGTTTTTCTCGGATTTTTTGGGTTCTCGGGATTTTTCGGGTTTTTTTAATAAAGTTTTCATAGTATAAAACATAGAATTTGTTCTCCAAATATTTCTTTAATTCTAGTAAGACATAACTATATAAGGTATTTTTCAAGAAAATAACATAAAATATGAGATGAGCCATGAAATTGTACTAAAATATTCAAGAAAAAAGATAATAAAAGTGCATAAAACAAATATTATTAATAAGAAATAATAAAAATAAATATAATCTAAAATTACTAAGTTGCTAACATAAATACGACTAATAAGTACTATTATTTACATGACTAAACACTACAAAAAAAAGTTATGCATTTTATCTAAACTATGAAAAAACCAAAGATATCTAACACTATTGTCATTCCTAGTACAATTGAACTGAATGTCTTTTGTTAGCATTAATATTCATTTGATTTTGGTTTGAGATTTATTTGAGTTACTAACATTTACGGACAATAACTTATTGGAGCATTCAAAAATTATAAGTGCAAGCTTGAAATAATGCATTAAAAGATAAAATTATGAATAAGTTTAAGAAATATTTATAAACTTCACTATAATAAGTTTTTTATGTATTTAAATATTTAAAACTTCTATACACGTAATATTGGGTTGTTTGGTTTCAGTTTGACTTTTTTTAGTTAAAACCAAATCAGACCAATTATGGTCGGGTTTTATTTTTCAACACCAAACCAAATCAAACCAAATCATAGTCAGATTTTTTTTTCGATCTGACTCGGATTATCGGTTTGGTGGGGTTTGTCGATTTCCTTTGCACAGTCCTAACTGGAAGATTAGCAAGAAGAAAAGGTGAACCAGTTGTCAGGGAGCGAATAAGAATCCGGAACAGAAGAAATTAGTTACCTAATACAGTATCTAAATTGTAGGAAAAGTGTTTAGTTGTAGCTGAATTATATTAAAGATGTAGGGAAAGTGTTTGCTAACAACAATTCAGCTACAATTTAGTTGTAGCTGATATTAAAGTTGTTTTGCTTGTGTTTGTTCTCTTGTCCAGAATTCTCCTAGTTACATATCAAAACATCTGTAGAATATTTTTTTTGTTAAAAGTTGTTAGTACTTGATCTCCTTATTGATGCTATATAATATCCTTTGTGTATAACTTTTTTGTTGTCTTTTTTTAGCATATTAAATCATACATAACATATTTTGTGAACAAATACTATTCTAAATGTAAGGTCTCAGACGTTTAGCCCATTAAATGACATTTTAAGCAAATATACAATACTACTCTCAGCTACCATGTTGTAATATCAACAAACAATTTGTCTACATAATAAATATAATTCTGCCTACAAGTAATATACATTAGTACAATATCTATTCAAATTTAACAGTCTTGTAAAATAAAGTTTAAAATTAATAAATAAACACAATTATTAATGCAAAACCAACTACAAATCAATGGCATTAAGAGTAAAAGTCTGTTTATCAAACAGTCATTTTAGGAGATAAATTTTTATTTCAAATTAGCCCACAATTATAGCGTAACTAATATGTCCAAGGAAAACAAATTTAACTGAATACGTCTTAAAGGTCAGCTTAAATCATCAACAGTACTCATTAAAAAAATCCTTAAACTACATCAATTCTTTTTCTTTTTGGAGCATTCCTACAAGACCTCTTGTTATACCCTTCTTGTCCGCAGTTGCCACATGAAATCTTGTACTTCTTTTCCTTTATTTCATCATATGATTTGTATATTTGTTTTTTAGGTCTCCCTAGCTGCCTTTTTCAAGTAGGTGACAGGACAACTTCTTTTGCTATATGTTGTGGCAAATCCCATTTGCTTTTATCGGGTAGGGGGTCAACTGGTATTTCATAAGTCAGCAGAAGGCTCTCCCTCATGTAATAAGGAGAGCAGTAGTTTTCATAAGACTCGTTTCTGTGCCCCAAAGCCCCTCATTAAGCTGGAATTGTCCACAACTACATTTTCTATTTTAAAGACAAACAATGAATCGTTTAACACCATCTATCTCAGTATGGATGTAATCTGTTAAAGCCCTCATCTACAATTTTATTACAAACATCGATAAGTTATCAACAGTTACTAAAAATAAAATAATTACAATTATACAACATATCTACAATTATCAATATATATTTAGTTTATTGATATCAATGATCTCTTTATATGGACCATAAATTACTCTCATATTCTGCGATAAAGTCATGTTGTCCTCCAAATCTTTGTTGTATTTTTTTCCAAAGTATGTGAATGGACCATTTGCATTCAATAATTTGTCATTAGTCCATCGTTCAAGAAGTGTCCTCATGTACTCTAATAGCTGAACTATGGGTATCTCTCTTGCATCTTCAGTTACTGCATTCAACGACTCTGCAATATTTAATGTCATCGTCCATGTTCTGTTCACTGTTACATATACCCGAGACCACTTGTGATAACCAATATTGTATAGGTATTCTTTTACACGTCTGTCGATCTCCTCAATCTTTGACATTCTTTCATTAAATTCATCAAGAGTGTATGATCGTGCGTAGCATAGTACAATTCACTTAACTTTAGATGACCTTTCTTGAACTTTGTCCTTATATTTGTCCAAATATGCCACATGCAAGAATAATATGGGATGCCGGTATAAACAGTTGTTATTGCCTTCAATATATTCTCATTCTGGTCCGAAACACCACACATATTTGATTTTTCACCATATGCATATTTGAAGTGCTCAAAAAATCATCTCCATGATGCGTCATTTTCTGAATCAACAACGGCGTATGCAAGTGGTGATATGCTACCTATCACATAACATTAAAAAAATTCAATTTAGTAATAAAGCTTGAAACATCAAAAATACATTTTCAGAAACAACTTGAATACAATAATCTTACGATTAATCTACATCAATTGTATAAAATACTATCTGGTGATTAAGAATTACTTGCTACATCCATTATGCTAGCTGTTAGCATGATGCCCCTATATGCCGATTTCAAGAAGGTGTCATCGACTACTACAACTGGCCTACAATGCTCCTAACGTTTGATGGATGCATTAAGAGTAACAAATTCATACAAGAAACAGTCATCTTCACTCGTTTGCAATTTCACTACCAACCCCGGATAAGTCTTCTCCAAAATATACAAGTAACTCGATAGGCGACTGTAGGATTCAGCAGGATGACCTCTCAAAAGTTGCAGAATCTTTTCCTTTGCTTTCCAAGCTTGTATGTACGTTAAGTTCACACCATGTTCCGGCAACATGTCCATTTGTATGTCTTTTGGTGTGTATTGTCTTAGGATCTGCATATTTTGGCATGACCGTGCTGCCAACTACCATGGCAGTAGCTTTATGTTGTATATATGTGTTATTCATCAATGAGCATGTGTGCAAGTTGTTGAATTCTCTAACCTTGAACAATGTTGATTCATTTATGCTTGTGGACTTAAAGTGCCACATACAAGACAGTAGCTACAGAATTAAAACAATGATAATGTTATGCAAATTTTTATCATGAAGACAACAGGTTGTTGATGTACAACAAAATGTTCTAAACAAATCATATACAATTTATATACATAAAAACTACAATTTATAAACAATATGCTATTGATAGATAAAATATTTTTACCTTCTTGTACTAGACCTTTTCACCCTAAACTGAAACTTATTCATGACAGCATAGTACTTTATTGCACTGATAATTATTTGCTTGTCTTGGTAAACTTGGTCTACTTCAATTACTTTTGGCGTATGTTATGTTATAATTGTACTTTCATACTCCACTACTGCCGGAAATGTTAGTATATCAATTAACTTGATTGTTCCTGATACTTCTTCAAATGTGTTACAATTGCTTGACAATTGTACCACATTAGTATTACTAATCAGAAGTATCTGCATTCATTTAAAAGTATAGTACTTCAGACTTTTGTATATTCAGGAATTTACTATTTGAATGAAACTTGTGACAGATATTTGAATTTGTAGTATTGTTGTAGATAATTTCTTTTTGTTTTTTTCCGTAATTTTTCATCATAAATTATTGTGTGATAGTTACACTCTAATTATTTTTAGGTACATAAACTTGGATTTCAACATATCATAACAACTTTCATATAGTAAATTGTAGAACAATTGAATTTACAAAACATCAGGAATAAAAAAAAAAGAGCAAACCTGCAATTGTGCTCGCATTCAACATACTGCATTCCAAATCAAAACCATTCACTGTTATACACATCGGATACATTTCTAGATTTTTGTTTTCCTTTTTCATCTCCATCTACACTCGCACACCCATATCGTTCCGAATTTTCATTGGAGGACAACGTTCGTTAATTGTGTATTTGATCTCGATGATTTTTACAGAAGTATCGATCATTAGGTGTTCTGCAATTGCGGCATTCAATTGACTATAACTTGAATCTTCATTGACTACAATTTCGCCAACATCAGAATGTATATATCTCCCGAAGCTATCCGGTCTACCATTGAGTTGAAGCATTATCGCCAATTTTGACATTGTATCCCCAAACTCAAGCTAGAGAAAATAATTTCGCACTCCTATAAAAAGTTTAGAAATCTGATATATGTTCAGAGCCGAATGTGAATACTTTATATAGTCTGCAATCATTTTCTTTAGAAAGTATTTTTATTTATTTATTTATTTTATTGAAAACCAGAGGAAATCTTCGTTAGAGAATGATTATGCAAAAATTGGGCAAGGATTGCGTATTTTGTTCGCCATAGATTTTAGCGTATAATTAACTGAAAAATATTCTCTCCCTTTAATCTCTCGTCTAAAAATAGAACCCCACGGAAATAAGGAGACTATATTAGACGATTGCATATTTTTGTAGGGAAAACATATTTATTATTTCTAAAACTTGGGTAATTTAGGTAAATAGGTTTCATATAGTGTATATAAAAGAAAAAATTCCAAAATTCTATATGAGTGCATATCGTGTGTAATGACTCAATGTCAATTTGGGTCTGCTAGCCCGCAAATTTGGCTTTTTTCATTTTTAGCTCATGCGTTAAACTAATTATATTTGGTAGCAGAAAAATTATATAATTTTGTATATAATATATAAAATATGTATATATACATAAAATATATATTTTTCGGCTATTAATTTAAGAGCATCCATACAATGTCATTTTCACATTTATAAAAAGGGTCCAACTATAAGTTTTTGTTTTTGTTTTTTGGGCATCTATAAGCTTGACTAGATTTTATTATGTCCACAAACAAAAGAAAATTTGACATTGGGTGATAACATATAATAGGCTTTAGAAAACTTTTGGCATTATATTACGTTCGACAAAAGGCAGCCTAAAATATTAGCATTGTATAATTAAATGCCATAGAGAAGTTTAATTCCTTGTTTATTCTCTTTCTCCGTACTCCTTTTTTACCTCCTTGTTCCATCTCATTCTGATATCTTCTTTGATCTCTGATATGATTTTAATACGGATAAGGAACAATAACCCAAGAACCATCATCATTTTCACTTCTCCTCTCCAAATGATTTTATCCATCTTCCGGAAAAATATTCACCAATTTCTCATGACTACCTTCGTTAAATTTAACTAGTAAAATAACTTCCATTGACATAGAGTTTCTTAATAAATTTTGGCATTGCCTAAACTTAATTGATGTGTACAGTAATCGATAGAGCCTTTAAAAGAGATGAGGGCAAGGCAGAGAAATGTTATTCTCATTAATAAATCAAGGTGGAAGATTTATTATTGTGTCTTGAATTATTTCTTTGTATCTATAGATAACCCATAATCTCTATAGGTCTGGGCAACCCATTATTCTAATAGATTGAGGAAAGAAAAACTCTATTGTCGTTGTAAGATAGGAAACATCATTCTTTTATAGGTTCAGGATTATTTGAGATCTATATATAGGGGTTATAGGTGCAAATTGTTTGAACTGTATTATTCTTCTCATTCATAGTGAAATTTTTTTTGTTATTGCCCGAAGATTAGGCTTAGCCGACCCTCAATAAATCTTTATATATGTGCTAGTTAATCTATGATCTTTCGTAATAAAATTTATGTTAGACTTATAATAGATACTATAATAAGTTTAGGCAGGCAGTAATTCAAGGACAATTTTCATGACTATCTTGGTTTTATATGTTTGTACCGTACTCTGACAGAATATGCTGATGTTTACGATCAATTTCATTAAAACTTAAAGATGACTTCGAGTTGATACTTTTTCTTCTTTGCGAGTCTGAGAATTTTTCAAATTAATCTTCTTCAGAATATATTTTCTGCAATCAATTTTATGTAATTATAATAATAAAGGACACGAACTGGAAAAATAATAAACATGGTCTAATTCTTCTTAATTTTTAATGAGGGTTGGGAGTAGTATTCGGTTCACATGTTTTTTGTCAAAACGCACAAATACTCTGATTTTGGAATTGTTGTTTAAGTTGTACGTAATTTATTTTAAAGAAATTACCTACTTCGGATACAACTTTAGACATATGTAATTGAAGTAGAAAAATTCGCATCTGAAATTAAAAATTTAGTCTGGAATTAGAAAGTCACATATATGAATGAACTTAAAATCAGGGGGGATCTATGTAGAGAGTTGGGGTGGCACGCCACCCAGATGCTCAGATAATATTTTATATGTTGATATTTACACGAAAACTCCATATAAGAAAAGGATGGCACCCAAATTACTAAGTTGGCTCTAGGTGCCATGGTTAAAATCCAACATTTCAAATGTAAATTGCTGGATCGAGACCCTGCTCATTCCCTTCTCTTTATTTACCTTCTGCTCCTTTTCTTAATTGAAGAATTAACCCAAATAGCAACGCACCCGACGCAGGGTCTCGATCCAGCACTTTGCATTTGAAATTTTGGATTTTAACCATGGCACCTAGAGCCAAATGAAGTTTTTGTGCACTACCACAAAAAACACGTGAACCGAGTACTACTCGATTTTGAGATTGTTGTTTAAGTTGTACCTAATTTATTTTAAAGAAATTACCTACTTCGAATATAACTTTAGACGACGCTCGGGTAATATTTTATGTGTGTGTGTGTGTGTGTGTATATATATATATATATATATATATATATATATATATATATATATATATATATATATATATGCTGATATTTACACGAAAACTCCATATAAGAAAAGGATGGCACCTGAATTACTAAGTTAGCTCTAGGTGCCATGGTTAAAATCCAACATTTCAAATGCAAAGTGCTGGATCGAGACCCTGCTCATTCTCTTCTCTTTCTTTACCTTGTGCTCCTTTTCTTAATTGAAGAATTAACCCAAATAGCCGCGCACTTAACCTTTTAAACTAGAAATAGCTGGCGAAGGTATAATATATGCATAATTCACAGATCGGGGGAGGAGCTCAGACTTCCGTCGCTCGTACTCCAGTGCAGCGAGTCCATATTGGTCAGGTTTCAAGTGCCACGTTTATTATTGATTATTAGCTAGCTAGCCGAGAATTGCTGTGCAGATTCAAGGTAAGCCTGCCGTCACGTTCGCAGGCCTCGGAGTCACCTTCTAATATTGTACTTGTACTGTTTAATTCTATTCCGATCAGTTTTATTTAGTATTTTTTTCTACCAAATTCAGTAGAGCTTATGACTTGTACTATCGGTTTTAGGAATTGTAAGTTGTGTATAAAGATTTCTACTTCATATTTATCATTGATTGTTGAATTCTTCTGTTAATTTACTAAGTGTTAGGCTTACCTAGTTGTAGAGATTAGGTACCGTCATGACATCCTACGGAAGGAAATTGGGAACGTGACAAGTCTTGTATTTCTTCAATCTTTTGATGTTCCTCTCTTAGTACCACCATTTTATTATTTATTCAGTAAATATTTGCGTCTTTTTCTTTGCGTAGATCTTCAATATTTATTTGCCTGTGATTTTAATATTTTCTCTTTTTATCCATATAATTCTATTGTTTCCCTAATTTCTAAAATCTTTTAGGATGAGGGCATCAATAGATATAGTATAAATCTAGTCTAATTTAAAAATTTTATTTTAATTTTATACATCTAATCAAATCATTCAATAGAGCTAGATAATTATATTGAATTGGATAGAATTTATTTCGTTTGATGGTCATATATTTATTTATGCACCAAAAATCTTGTAAATCGCACTGAATCAATTCAAAGTAGATCGAAGCAAACCGAATTAGTTGAAAACGGATCAAATCAATATGTACACCCTGATTCAATCTCTTCATTAATGTTAGGTTTAAGTTAAAAGTGGCACCCGTAATCATCAAATCCTGGATCCGCCTCTGCTTTATACGCACATGTTTTAAGTCCATGCAAAATATTAGCTATACTTCATACACATATTTCTTAAGTGCATGCAAAAAATTGACCGCACATTAATCATTTGTGTCTTTGGTGCTGCACTTAAGACAGACATGACTGAAGTACAACAAATTTTTTGCGTGCACTTAAGACAAGTGCGTAAGACAGGCGACTTAACAGTGTTAGTGGCCTAAAGCAAAATTTTGTCGAGAGGCCTTAATTTTTTTTTTTTTTTTGGAAAAAAATGAATTCAGATATATTTCTAGCTTTTAAATATGAATTTATATGGAGCTATGTTGCGCAAACTCTTCACATTAGCTGCTGCACCCGTGTTAGATTCTTCAAAAATATACTACTTTTGAAGGATCTGACCGCACCCGTCGACATTTCCGAACAGTCCAAGTAACATAGATATGGAGTATATTTTATTTTAAGTCTGTTTTTGTAGCTTTTTGAGATGAAAAATTATTAACAAATTTTTAATCAATTTTTTCTAATATTTTTTTGATCAATTTGACAACATAGCTAATCAATTACATGGCTAAAAAGTTCTCTTTCACTTTTATGAAAATCTTGTTTCTTCACCTTAAAATATTAAAGAAAATTTTGAAGAAAATTAACTATAGAACCTAACTATTAATAAATAAATAAATAAAGAGGCCCCAAAAATTTGGGGGCCTAAAGCCTTGGCCTTCAACCGGCACTGACGTAAGAAGTGTAGATGTTCAGTTGAATTTCTTTTCCCGGAAACAGAAAGTTATCCTTTAAATTTCAACAGTTCAATGCCAAATCTACTCCATATGAGCTCAATTTAAAATATAAGTTTTAGATATCACAAGAACAAACGCCAATCATCAATTTATCAAAATAATAACAAATCTAACAAAAAATAATAACAAATATAACAAACTAATTTTGCAACAATAGTGATCTAATATTTTCAAACTTCTCCAACAATACCATTTAATTTAAAACTCACTTTTCATATTCAAAATTCAAGACCCACTTCTTTAAAGTATTATACTTCAATTGTTATAAATTCAAATATATTATTATCCAACAACTAAGAAGAAGAAGGAGGAGGAGGAAAATTATAGAAGAAGCAATTTATTTTGTATTTTGACTACCAATTAAATTATTTTTAAATGAATATAAATTAAATAGCGATGAACAAATATGGTGCCCCATGAAAATTTTACGATACTTTTGGATAAGAGTTGTGGATGCTATTAACAGATCATTTCCTAAAGACCTTAACCTTCATTTGGGCCAGTTGTAAAATTGGGCTAGAATAACCTTTCGAATTATACTAAAAGTTTAGTATTGGACCAATCGATCTGTTAATTATACTATGGGCCTCCAAACAAGTTGACAACCATCAACTTAAATGAACAACTCAAGGAATGACAAAAAGCAAAAAATTTGAAGAAATATGACTTTTTGGGGACTGGGCTCGCCTATTATGAAAAGCTCCTTCGTTTTTATGGGTCGCTGTTTTAGGAATTGAGCCGCTATCCAATCAATTGCCTCATACTTTTCTTTTATTTTCGTGATTTTTAACTTTTGACCCCGTTTGTCCTATGGGTAGAACTTCAAGGTCAAAAGCTAAAAATATTACCATGGACTAAGCCAGGAGCAACACTTATTAAATTTGAAGTTTTGCTCATGGAGGCCAGCGGGAACAAAAATTCAAGACCATCCACTTCGAGGGCTATTTGGGTACTTCAATATACACCAAGTATCCAATTTTTGATATACTTGACATAATACAATGTTCGAAGTTTATAACACCTAGTTTTCTTCTTCTAATTCCCAGTTTTCCGTTTATCTCACTGTTTTTAAAGCACAAACTAAAAACAAAATGCAACATATTTTCCCAATAAATGCTGAAAAATTCACATCCTTAAATTTATTCTTAATAACAGCGGTCAAATCAAATGAGATAAGAAATAGGAGATAGACGTTTTCACATTGATGATTAAAATTCTAAACTGGTATGTTTGTTGGTTTTGTTTGCGAATAATGGTGTTTCAACTTGAAATTAATGTTTATTTATGAAATTGAATGCAAAATTTCAACTAGAACTTGAAAAAAAAAAAAAAAATTGAATTACTAGTTTGAAGATGCATTTTTAAGAGAACATTTTCACATCCAAAATGTAGAGACCATGATACTCCTACACTACTAGAAATTTCTAGACCAAAGGCTGGCATTTCACTATTTCAAATTATATCCATGGAATGGCATCACAGAGGCGGATGTACATTGATAGATGTGGGTTGAATTGAACCCACATTTTCTACTTAGATCATACGTAAAGGTTTACACGCAAAAGACTTTGAGAAGTATAAAATTGAAGCCAAATTCTTAATAAATTCAAAACCTTGAAATCATTAAACTTAAATGTTGAATTTACTTCTAATGCATATATAAGAAACTTTTTTGGAGTATGATGCTAGTCTTGGTCAATCAGTGTGCTCGTCTTGGACTTGACCATACAGTTTAGGCTAATTCATGCAATGCCAATGTCATTGAGGAGTGCCCGCTTGCTTGGGATTGAAATATTGTTATTTTAAATGCAATATGCTAGGGTTGCTTCAAGTGTATCTCCAAACTCTCCGCATTACATTCAATTCCCTAGATAATTTTGAGCAAGTATTTATAGCTGAAGTTGTTGTTGCCCCTACAAAGATACTAAATTCTGCTGAGGAAGTTCTAGCTTTTAATATTTGCCTACTCTTGAACAGTGATATTTAATTTGAATACTGAATATCTGCATTCAATATGAAGTCGTATATCTTTGCAACTAAAGCCATTCTGACATGCTGGTGGTGTATTTCAATAAGTAGCAGCCTTCAATTTTGAGAAATTTTTGTGGCCGACTAACTTCTAACTACGTACTGCAATGTGATGGGATTAATATACTACTTTTGTCTCTATTTTATGACTCAAAAGCAATTATTAAGAAAATGAGTAAAAAATTATTAATTGTCGACCTTTTCTTTTGAGAATTATATTTCCTTTTAATAAAGTAGATACCAAAACTGTCCAAAAGGAAAGTACTATGACCGGAGACATTGCATTTTGTATGAGGTCGAATTCAATCGTTTGCATAGGGATACCGGTTTCAAATTCATACGACCGGCATCGATTGGAGTCACTGCTCGATAGGCCGGGATCGAGGCATCGAGAGGTGAAGGCCAAGACCGGATTCCATCGGAATGGAGTTCGAAGCCAAGGTGCTCGAGATGAAATCGTTGAGGCCGATTAGGGTAAAACACCCTAGGATAAAATCATTAGATTTGCATAACTGAAGGGCCAGAAATTCCATGATACGTGAATATCTCGGCGGGAATCACGGCAAAGATCAGTAAAGATATTGGAGCCATTAATTCTAGGGATATTTTACCTTGTAGATAGGTTTTTTACCTTATATAAAACTCATTCCCCTCCCTATATAAGGGGAAAGCACAATTGTAAAAGGGGACACACGGAAAACGATCAATATACACAAAGCTACAGTCTAATCTATCTGCTTCATATTTTATTTTAGAGAATTCTGTCGCAGCAAAGCTACTCAATATTGGTGCTTTGCTTTCTTTCTTATTTATTGAATTTACTCTCTATTTTCGTTCATTCTTTATTTGTATCAAATCAAGTCACGTATCCTTAAAACCACGTACAAATTTAATTGTTATCTGTAGCCAAAGGTAAACACATCTCTATCTATCTTTACTATATTAAAAGCACAAAGTCTATAGCAAAATGTCTTTTGCTTTTTTTACCCTTTAAAAATAAATTTTATATTGGATAAAATCGTAATTAAATTATTTTTCTAATATTTAGGAGATTCAAAATTAACTAAAAGTTTACTTACTAATCTTTTTTTTATTTGAATTACTATATAGTACGTCCTAATATTTAGGGTTTTAAAGTTAATTAAATTTACCTTATATAAATTATCTTATTATTTGAACAAAAAGGTAAATTCGATAATAATAAATGTAATCGGCCAATAGTTAAAGGTTTTAAAAATAAAATAAAATGACAAAACCACGTCAAATTATAAAAACCGAAATATGGACAAATAATTTAGCAGTGAAGATGAAATTGGATACAGCATCTTGGATCTAAAACTTATGCAAAATTTTACCTTCATGTACACTACTTGAATGTTTTTTTTTTCTTTTTTTCTTTTTTATAGTCATGTTAGTTGATAGTCCAAATAATTTTACACTACTAAAATAAAAACAATATTTTAAGTCATTTAATTAGTACTCTAATAACTAAAATTCTAAGATCAACTAAAATTTTGCTTAACTCAATTTTTTTTGTTCGTAATATTATGTAGAGAATCTTAATACTTAGATTTATTATTTGCACAAATAGATAAATTTGGCAATAAGAAATCCACAGAGAACAAGTACGAATATGGATATTGTTTATTGCAGGTTGAATTAGTTTTTGTCATGGAATTCTAACCAATTAATTCTATATAATTATTTATCTTAGTAATAAAATAGATAAAGACTAAGTAAGAAATTATAACTAAAGTCGATAATATCGGTCGGACTCCTTCAATTTTTCTTATTCTTATCTATAGATTTATAACCATTCATGAAATTAAAATCAATCAATTATATATGCAATGTAACTATCGTAATTAATTAAAAAAAGTAGAAAAATATTTTTCGTAAAAATTATATTTGAGTCTTTAATACAATAGTATGTCCATTGCCTTTTAATCAAACTCTCATTCTATAAAATTTATTACCAAAATATAAATACGCATTCTAATAAATATTATAATTAGATACTCTATAAATTATTTCAATATCCATAACTATTATACTTTTTAAACTCAACATCAAATTTTAGAAATGCTTTCTAAATGACACTTAACAATTGCACGTCAAGTAAACATAGTTTACCAATATTTATATATATATAAATTTATATATTTTAAAATTTTATACTTATTGATATGGGGTACACGTGTAAAGCGCGTAGCTTAAAATTAGTTATACAAAAAGGTTAGGGCGTAATGTCACACTCAGTCCAATCTCATTTTCCTACCTTGAAAAAGTTTCTCAAATGAACAGTCCAGAAAGCGTAATTTCACAGAAAATAAAAAAACTAAACTGATAATATAAAATTATTTATACAATCAAGTAATTTATAAAGTATTTAAGATAAGCAATTGGTGACTTGTATAAATGGTAACTACTTGCAAATTCGTTGAAGGTGCTGAAGAACAACACATTGTGTTCGTCATTTTTTAGGGTTGTAAAGTCCTGCTCTACGTTGCGTGCTGGATTAGAAGTGAAGGATGTGCTTGATAATTTATTCCTATTATTTCCTTTGTGACTCAAAAATCCAGAAAGAAATAGTAATTACAAAGGTTAAAATGTGCGTTCCCACCCCCTTCCTTCGCTGTGATTCTAAGTTAATTTTTCATTTTTTGTTTTGTTGGAAAACTTTTTCACGGACAATCATGGCGGTGACCGGTGACAGCCATGGTGGAAAAAAACTGAAGAAGATGGGGATGTAGTTGTAATTTGCAAATATCTTCTTGTTAATTAATGACACGTGTCATGATCTTATTGGACCAGTGGCATTAGCCACCTTATGCCAAGAGTGGTCAAGCACACAGCTTTCGTCGAAAAATTATACTGCATATATAAGTTAAATATTATTTTAAGTGGTTATATATTATATTTTGAACACTCTTAACACAGTTGAGTGAGGCAGTCTAGCGGTTCAGGCTTTTCAAAGTGATGTGTTGTTCACGGGTTCAAAGTTCTGTCTATTTTGCTTGTCAAAACTAAATGGAGACTATCACATGTGGTCTATAGAGCTGTCAAAACGGGCCAACCCAGCCTAAGTCTCGTGGGCTTTTAAATTTGGTGGGCTAGGACGGATTGACCTGCCATATGAATGGGCCTTAAAATGGTCAACCCAACCTAGTACTAAGAGGGCCGCGGGCTAGGGTGGGCCGCCATCAATTTTTTTCAAAAAAAAAAGAAGAATTTCTATAAATCCTTAAATATTTTTTCCTGACATAATCGATTAATCATGTAAACAACTTCTGTTTGCTTAGAGCGTACAAAAAGCTTGATATTTGACGAGGAATCTCGTAATTAAAATGCAAATTCTCTATATATCTATCTCTTCTTTTTTAAAGTTACATGAATATTTTCTTAATACTTTTCTTTCATTTTCCTCAGATTCAGAGATTGCTTCAATAAGTTTATATGCTGAGGTTTTTTAATGTAGGATTAACTTCATTTGCTGATTTCATCATTATAATCCCGAAAACTTTTAAAATTTCTGAAATTTGCTAGTGGTCAATTTTTTTTTGTGTGTATTCACAATTGATCTTTTTCTATACTGAAGAGCAATTTCAAAATTAATAATATATTAAAGTAATCCAAACATCTCATTGGCCACTTAATGTAATATTTTCTTTTGAAAAAAGATTATTATTGGCCACCTAAAACTTTTCGAGTTCGTTATTAATTAAGCAAAAGAAAAAGTAATTTTGTTATATTAAATGCATGTCAAAAATCTAAATTCTAGTTGATATGGAAGAGTAAATGAGCAATCTAGGGTTGGGGAATGAGGATTATAATTAATAGTTTTTTTAGTTTTAACTTTTTTAAATATTAAATATTTAATAGTTTATTAATTTTTGGCCCACGGGCCAGCCAAGGCCCAGCTTCGGTAAGCATCAAGGGCCTACGGGCTGACTTGGGCTAGGATTATAAGCCTCAGTTTTAAATGAGCTCAAACAATCCTAGCCCAACCCTACCCAAGTAGCGGGCTGGGTTGGCTGGCCTCACGGGCCAAGCCCATTTTGACAGCTCTAGTGATCTATCTGATTCTTTTTCAATCTAAAAATATTTTCTAATAAAATAACTCTTAAAACTTAAAATTTGTGTAGAAATAAACAACTAAACTTAAAGTAATTTTTAACTAAAAGTTAGTTCTTAAATAGATTTTATAATTTAAAAGTCAAGCTCTACAAAAATTTCTTCAACAAAAGCTCTCTACAAACTGCAAATCCTCTCGATTGTCTCTTTCTTTTGGTTTTATGTGTACTTTATTAGTAAAATTTCTAATGTTATTTTTTTGTTATTTTAATTTTGAGTTATAAATTATAGTTCTATTAAAAAAATTATTGTTTGCTAATTGTTGCACAATTTGATTTTAAAAATTTGGTATTATGAACAAAAAAATTTATTAACTTATTTAAAGTTTGAATATCTTTGGCAGAATTCCTAGCTACTCCACTGTGTTTGACATAAACTTACTTAAAAAAAGCAATCAAACATCAAAGTGGCGTGCGACAACCCTACTTAGAAAAATATTTTCGTGGGTAAAAAGTTATCTGTGAAAATGGAGTGTCAAAAAAATGATTTGCATGCGACTGGGGGACAAACTACGTATTAATCCCTTTTAGGTACTTATTACTGTATCTTCGACGATCATGGTAGGAGTAAGATATGAGAAACAAATTCCTAACCTGAGAATAAGGTGTAAGCAAAACTAATCTTAGAGCATATTAGTTACTAGCTATAATTTAAAGGACCACATGCTTTAATACGTAGCCAACTTCTTTTTTGCTTCAGACAGTCAAGTTGCTAACTTGCCAAGCACATTTACGAACGAAATATTTCAAGTATTTCCAACTTTAAACTTACTTTGTTTCAAAATATCTCAATTGTTTGTTAAATGAAACTCAAATGACAGAGTGCGTTATGAGGACCGACTAGGGGATATCTCTCTTTTATTGAACAATGAGTGTGCAATTCAAGCTGTTAGTGAGAGGGACCAACTAGGATCTAGCTCAACCTAAATTTGTTAAGCTGTTAGTGAAGTGTGTAGTAGTTAGGAAAGTACTATAAATACACTGTACATGTAGGAACAATTAGTTGATTTTGGATTCTTTCTCAATACAGAGCATTACATTTATCTTAATCTTCACGTCTTTCTTCTCTAACTGCAAACTCTATTACTATGAAAGTTATCACGGTATCAAAGCTTGCGATGCCGATCATTGGTACTTGATAGCTCAATCGTCTTCGTCAGTTTCTCTGATTCATCCAATAGAGTTGTTGAATTCTCGTTAGGGAACTTGAATTGAAGCTAGGGCTTGGATTTTCTGTTACTTTTCTTCCTCATCCATCAAGAGATGGCAATTGAAAATGGAATTAGTGGAACTACTTCTGCAAATGCTGCTACGACCTCAAATCCGGTGAACATTTTCACCGGCATAAGTGCTTTCTCTGTAATTGACCACAACCATCCTCTATTTTTCAACCGACCAATACCCAGGTAGTTCTCTGATGTCTCTTCAGTTAATTGGATTTGAAAATTGTGCAATTTTGCGAATTAGATTGCTAGGAAAAAGCAAGCTAGGGCTTGTAGATGGTCTATTTCCTAAGTCAAGATTTGCATCAGAGTTGCACAATCGGTGGGAGAAAGTAAACAATGTTGTCCTTTCATGGATTATGAATGCTGCTAGACCTGGTTTGCTGAGTAGTGTATTATATCCATCTAGTGCTCATAAGGTCGGGGAGGATTTGAAAGAGAGGTTCGATAAGGTGAATGGTTCGAGGGTCCAATTTCTTCACAAAGAGATTCATTCTCTATGTCAGGGCACTATGACAGTGGCTGGTTACTTCTCAAAACTTAGAGATTTGTGGATGCATTTGATACAATTATGCCATGTCCAGGGCGCCTTGTCAAGAGTCTAAGAAATACCTAAAGCCGTTTGAATATCAAATGTTTCTACAGTTCTTAACTGGATTAAATAAAATATATACTCAAGCTAGGAATCGGATCATGATGATGTACCCAACTCCTTCCTTGAACAAGGCATACTCCTTGAGTATTGATCAGGAAGAGTCAAAAGAGTATTGCTAACTTTACTCAAGTTGTTCAGACCTTAGAGCCATTGGAAGGAACTGCTTTTTACAGTAACAAGGGAGGAGGGTTACACAGGAGGTAATCTCAAGGCTAAGAAGAATATGCGTCGATGTGAGTACTGTCACTGCAAGGGTCGCTCTAAAGAGAACTATTACAAACTAATTAGTTATCCACTAGACTTTAAGTCAAAAAGGAAGGGGAATTATTCAGGAAGCTATGCAAACTGTAATTTTGATACTAACTCACCAGCAGGAAGCTATGTGGGTGGAAATATGGGTAGAGGAACTCCACCTCAGACTCAACAACAGGAAAGAAATGGTTGCACACCAGCTGGCATACCAATGTCACTGCCACAATCAACATCTCCTTTCTTCACACAACACCAGTATCAACCGACCATTCAACAATTGAGCAAGGGATATGATGAAGGACCATATGTGAAATCTGCAGCTGCAGCAGGTACCATAAAGTTCTATTGTTATCTTGTGTTAATAAATAGTGGATAATAGATACAGGAGCAACAAACCACATGACATCCACGTTAGCAATGTTAAAATCTATAAACTGATTCCTGAGTCTGAAAGGAGTAAAGTTCATCTACCTACAAGTGATGTTACATTTGTATCCCATACAGGAACATCATCTATGTTTAAGGGTCAAGATATATCTAATGTGCTATATATATCCCAGACTTTAAATACAACTTGTTTTTTGTATATAAAACTACAAAGAAACTACGGTTTTCAACCCTGTTCTTTCCTAATTTCTGCCTCTTCCAAGATTTATGCTGTGGATAGGTGAAAGGGACTAGTAAGGAAGACCATGGATTATATGTACTAAATGAGAGTGCAACACAACAAATCTCGGCACTTGTAGGAGATAAAAGTGTTTGTACAGTTAGTAATTCTTCAAAAATAGAAGTGTTTGTACCGTCAGTCAAATTCAGCTACTAGCTTACTATGTCATAGTGTAATGACCCGACTGATTGTTTTGAGCTTTAGTATTTTGTTCCACAGTTTGAGATCTTAAGTAGCTTTATCTGATGTATATTGACTTGCGTATATGGTTGGTTTTTATGTTCGCAAGGTTCGGGGTTGATTTGGTAGAATGATTCTATATTGGAAAGCTTTAAGTTGGATGAGTTGACCAATATTTGACTTTTGAGTAAACAATTTCGGAATTGGGATGTAATGAACCGGCTGGTTGTTTTGAGTATTTTAGCCCCTTTCCCTATTTATTGGCTCCTCTATGTTACATATAGTTATGTGACTTGCCGTGGTGGTTGATTTTGATTTTGGGTGAATTTCAAAGTGAAATGGGATACTTAGTCCCAAAGTTGGAAGCTTAAGTTGAAAGAGTTGACCGGAATTTGATTTTTGTGTAGATGACTCCTTGAATGGAGTTTTGACGGTTCCGATAGCTTCATATGGTGATTTTGAACTTAGGAGCGTGTCCGGATATTGATTTGGAGGTCCGTAGGTCGTTTTGGCTTGAATTGGCGAAAGTTAGAAAGTTGAAGGTTTGGAAGGTTGAGAAGTATGACCCTAAGTTGACTTTATTGATATCGGGGTCAGATTTTGATTCCAAAAGTTGGAATAGGTCTGTTGTATCATTTATGACTTGTGTGCAAAATTTGAGGTCAATCGGAGTTGGTTTGGTATGACTTGACATTAGTTTTGGAAGTTGGATGTTCATGATTTCCATAGGTTTGAATTGGGTTGCAATTCATAGAATCAATGTTGTTTTATGTAATTTTAGGCCTCGAATAGGTTTGTTATGTATTTTAGGACTTGTTGGTGTATTCGGATGGGGGTCCTAGGGGCCCCAAGTGTGAATCAGATTGAAATCGTATCGTTTTTGAACTTTGAAGGTGGCTGAAACTGCTAGTCTGGTGTCATCGCACCTGCGGTGGGTTTGGCCGCAGGTGCAGATGCGCAGGTGCGGAAGGGGCCTCGCAGAAGCGGACTGGAGTGTTCTGGGGGAGGACCGCAAGTGCGGTCAACACTCCGCAGAAGCGGGCTCGCATATGTGAGCCACACGCCGCAGAAGCGTGAGCGCGTATGCACTTTGGTGTCCGCAGAAGCGGAATCTCAGGGGCATAAGTGAGAGCCACATCTGTGACAGATTTTCCGTAGGTGCGAAAGCCGCAGATGCGACTTTAGGCTCACAGAAGCAAAATGGCTGGGCAGAAAAGGGGCAAATCGAGGGTTTTATTTCATTCTTCATCTTTTGACTTAGAGAGCTCGATTGTGGGCGGTTTTGAGAGAGATTTTCGAGGAGTTGATCAGGGTAAGTGATTCTAACTCGGATTTGGCTATTATACATGAATCCATCATTGTTTTTACCATTTAGTTAGTATTTTGAGTTGGAAAAATTGAAAAAATGTGTGAAAACTTCATAGACTATGTTTTTGAGGATTGGAAGGTCAATTTGAGATCGGAATTAAGTAATTTTAGTATGGTTTTAGAATCGTTATTGAATGCATTTTCGGATTTTGTAAGTTTGGTCGGGTTTCGAGACGCGGGCTCAGGGGTTGACTCTTTGATTTTCTTTAAAGATTTCAACTTTTATTATCCGAAATAGTTTCCTATGGTTTTTATTTCTGGTATAAAGTTATTTTGGCTAGATTCGAGTTGTTCGGAGTTGGATACTCGTGAAAAAGGTTTACTAGTGGATTGAGTTATCGGGTTTTGAGGTAAGTATCTTGCCTAACTTTGTGTGGGGGAACTACCCTTTAGGGTTGGTATTGTTTTGTGTTAATTATGGTATGTGAAAGCCGTGTACGCAAGGTGGTGGGTGGGTACACGGGCTAAATATGGTAATTGACCGGTTTAAGTTATGTAGATTCTTTTCATGCCTTTAATTTGCTTAGTTGAAGTTACTATTTCCTTATTGCCTTGTTAGATATTTAACTGTTGAGTTACCTTTCTTGAAGTTTTTATTATTGGGATATTTTATTGTTGAGTTTTGGTGTTGTAGTTGTAAAAGCCGTGAGCACATTCAGGCGAAGTTGTGAAATGTTAAAACGTTGTTCTTGTTGAGTTATTCACTTTCAGTTGCCATTGTTGAGACTCTTGTACACATTGTGGTTGAGCCATGGGCTATTTATTGTGGAAACAATGTTATTGTTGATTCTTTGGCAAGTTGTGGCACTTGGGCACTTGAGGTGCGAGTTGTGATATGACGCATGCGGTGGTATAAGGATAGGGGTTGATAAGCATGCAGTGAGATAAAGTGGGCTTGATACGCGTGTTGCTAGTAGGGGAACTACTTGAAGCCGCATGATGTGATAAGGTGGGCTAAAACGAGGGTAGCTATTTCGTGAAAATAATTTTCAAAACTAAATGTAAGGCTCTCGCAGTGATATAAGGAAGGATTGTGATTGTGATTGTGAAAGGAGATACGAGGCGGTACCTCGGACATGATTCTCATTGTTTTCTTTTATTTACATCACTTATGTTTTGTTTGCATCGTTTCCTTAGTGTTCTTATTATGTGTTTCCTCCCTTGATGCCTTTATTGCCTTAATTTTAGGTGTAGCTTATCTTGTAGTATTTCCTCATTGTTCTATTCCTTGTTTCCATTATTATATTATACCATACATGTTCGAATTCTTTATTTATTCCAGTAGGTGTCTTGATCTGACCTTGTCACTACTCTATCAAGGTTAGGCTTGATACTTACTGATAGCATCCTAGGAAGCTCATTCTATTCAAGGACAAGGATGAAGCTTTGGAATCTCAAAGAGGGCCTTTAACAAGATCTCATGCTAAAACGTTGCAAAACAAGGTCATTGGACTTCAGGAGGGAACAAAAAAGTTGTTAATTAGGAGGAAGAGCTTAAGGATAAAGGATATGAGTAAAGAGTACAATAGGCGTGCTAGAAGTTGAAGCACAAGTTGGTGCTAAGTTGCTTGCAAGTTGCCTTCAAGATTTTCAAGATCCTATCCAAGATTGTTTGGGACTTTCAAGATTCTAACCTAGATTGGTTTTAATTAATTTCATATATTTTGGGACTATATTTATTGCTTTCCTAGGTAGTTAAGGTTATATTTTCTTTATCCTATGATTGTTGGAATTACTTTCCAAGAATGACTTAGTTTTTGTTTCCTAGTTTTTTTCCGTTTCCTAAGGTAGTTGGACTTGTTGTCCAAATTAGTTTAGGACTTTATTTCCTTATCTTTTAGGTACAATTTCGCAACCCCCTCTCTATATAAAGGGATATCTTCTTTGTTTTTAGACTTAGAGTATTACAGATTATTATCAATAAAAATTGTGAGATTCTTCTTGCACTCTTGTGTGTGGCTACTCTTGGATTTATTATTCAACCTTCAAGGATCAACTTAAGGTGGTAAGATTAAACTCTTTTCGAAATATTATATCACTTCTAGGTATTCAAGAAATGTGATAAGTTTAAGCTTATTGTTGTTCTTGTTATTCTAAAAAATCGGGTTTCACAGTCTATCTCTTGTTTTTAATTATCTATCAAAGGCGATTAGTTCTTCGTTAGCTAATTGTTGTTGTTGGGACTCAACTTCAAGAATAGACTTCTGAATTCAAGAAACTCTTTCTTGAATTCAATCTATTTTTAATTTCTGTCTCCTTTTTTTGTTTTCATATTTCTTTTAGCTTCCGCATGTTTCTTGATTTTTTTTGTTTTTTTTAGTAATTCTTGAATCCCTTATCGTGTTGTTATCACTTATTGGATACCATTGTGGTGTACTCATACTACGCTTCTGTGCATCTTTTGGTGCAAATCCAGGTACTTCATACCATGCTAGGCATCCATGAGTTCAGCTTTGGATTGGAGACTTCAAGGTATACCTGCCTACGTTCGCAGGCTTTGGAGTCACCCTCCGTTTTAGTTCTATTGCATACTCTTATTGTAGATAATGATGTATTAGGGATATTTCGGTATACTCATCTATGTTAGGCTTACCTAGTCTTAGAGACTAAGTGGCATCACGACATCCTACTGAGGTAGATTGGCATCATGACAAGTTGGTATCAGAGCTCTAGGTTCATAGGTGTTACGAGTCATAAGCAGGTTTAGTAGAGTTTTGCGGATCGGTACAGAGACGTCTGTACATATCTTCGAGAGGCTATGGAACTGTTAGGAAAACTCCACTTCTTTGATCCTTATCGTGCAAATTTGTTGACTTCGAAATTCTGAATCTTTGTCTTTTTATTCTCTCACAGATGGTGAGGACACGCACAGCTAGATATGACGATCGGACACCGGCGCCCCCTGCTAGAGTCGTGAGAGGCCGGGGCCAGGGCAGAGGCCAAGGAGGGGCACATGGTGCAGCCAGAGCACCTGCTCGAGCTGCAACAGAGGAGCCACCAGTAGCTCAGTTGGGGGGCAGGCACCTGAGGCGCTTGTTTCTACCCCTTGCGCTTCAGGAGACCCTCGCACAGTTCTTGAGCATGTTTGGTACTCTAGCTTAGGCAGGGTTGATTCCACTTGCACCAACCACATCTCATGCTGGGGGAGCAGCAGGCCCATGCTGGCCAGGTCCCAAAGGTTATACTAGTGCAGCCAGTTGTCCTAGTTCAGCCTGAGGTTAGGACAACAACATCTAAGGAGGAGCAACTTAGACTTGAGAGGTACAAGAAGTACCACCCTCCTACTTTTAGCGGCCTAGCTACAGAGGATGCACAAGGTTTTCTAGAGAAGTGCCATTGTATTTTCCGCACCATGCGTATTGTGGAGATGGGCGGGGTTGCTTTTACTACATTCCAACTGTCGGGACCAGCGTATTAATGGTGGGGGGCTTATGAGGAGAGTATCCCAGCCGATGCAACTTCACTCACATGGGCTTAGTTTTCAGAGATGTTCTTGAGAGAGTTTGTTCCCAGAGCCTTCGGGATGCATGGTGCATGGAGTTTGAGCAGTTGCGGCAGGGTACTATCCTGTGTCAGAGTATGCTATTAGATTCAGTGAGTTGTCCAGGCATGCACCTGCCTTGGTTTTCATAGTCAGAGAGCGAGTTTGTCGATTTATCGAGGGGCTCAACTATGGTATTAGATTCAACATGGATCGAGAGTTGGAGAAAGATACTCCATATCAGTAGGTGGTAGAGATCACACAGAGATTAGAGGGTATGTGGGGCCAGGAGAGAGAGGACAGGGGGGCCAAGAGGCCTCGAGATTTTGGCGGATTTAGTGGTGCCTGTGCCTAGTTGCAGCCTATCATGGTAGAGGCTATGTGAGCCGTCCAGTCCATTTTGCACTTCTAGCTTCCAGTGGTACTCCGGCTACTCCTACGTCTCAGGTTGACCATAATGCACAACCACTGTCTAGTGCACCTCTTGCACGGGGTCCTTCAAGTGCTCAATCCAGGCGACCAAGCCCGAGCTAGTTTCAGCAGCCATGCGCTACGAGAGCTTGTTTTGAGTGTGGTGATACTCGTCATATGGTGAGGGACTACCCTAGACTCAGGAGGGATTCACCACCACTGACTACTTAGGCTCCACGTATTCCATAGGGTCCCCAGACTTCTCCAGCCGTAGTTACTGCTCCAGTTGCTGCTCCACCTGCACAGCCAGCTAGGGGTGGAGGTTAGGCGGGTAGGGTTCACCATAAAGGGGGAGGCCAGGCTAGATGTTGTGATTTTCCGGATAGGATGGAGGCGGTCGCATCAGACGCAGTTATCACAGGTATTGTTCCAGTTTTTCATAGATATGTATCAGTCTTATTTGATCTAAGCTCCACTTACTCATATGTATCGTCTTACTTTGCTCCGTATTTGGGTATATCTCGTGATTCTTTAAGTTCTCCTGTTTATGTGTCCACTCCTATGGGAGATTCTATTGTTGTTGACCATGTGTATCAGTCATGTTTAGTTGTTATTGGTGCTTTTAAGACCAGAGTTGATCTATTGTTGCTCAGTATGGTAGACTTTGATGTTATATTGGGCATGGACTTCTTGTCATCCTATCATGCTATTCTTGATTGTCACGCCAAGACGGTGACATTGGCTAAGCCAGGTTTGCCGCGGTTGGAGTGGAGGGGTACTTTGGATTATGTTCCTAGCATGGTTGTGTCCTTCCTTAAGGAACATCCGATGATTGAGAAGGGGTGTGATGCATACCTAGCCTTTGTGATAGATGTCAGTGTTGATACTCCTGTCATTGAGTCAGTTCTAGTAGTGATAGACTATCTAGATGTAGTTCCAACAGATCTTCCGGCATGTCGTGCGATAGAGATATTGATTTTGGTATTGGCTTGTTGCGAGGCACTCAGCCCATTCTATTCCACCATATCGTATGGCCCCAGCTGAGTTGAAGGAGTTAAAAGAGCAGTTTGCAAGAGTTGCTTGACAACGGTTTCATTCGGCCTATTGTGTCACCTTGGGGTGCTCCAGTTTTGTTTGTAAAGAAGAAGGATGGTTCTATGTGCATGTATATTGACTATCGGCAGTTGAACAAAGTTACAGTAAAGAACACATATACATTGCCCTGCATTGATGACTTATTTTATCAGCTACAGGGTGCCAGAGTGTTCTCAATGATTGATTTGCTATCAGGGTATTATCAGCTAAAGATTCAAGATTCGGATACCTTGAAGACTACTTTTAGGACTCGGTATGGTCACTACGAGTTCCTTGTGATGTTATTTGGGTTGACCAATGCCCCAGCAACATTCATGCACCTGATGAACACTGTATCCAGCCCTATCTTGATTCGTTCGTCATTGTGTTTATTGACGACATCTTGGTGTACTCCCGCAGTTGGGAAGATCATGAGAAGCATTTAAGGATTGTACTTCAGACCTTGATAGAAAAAAGAAGTTGTATGCAAAATTTTCTCAGACCTTGAGAGAAAAGAAGTGTGAATATGGCTTGATTCAGTGGCGTTTTTGGGTCATGTGGTGTCGAGTGAGGGGATCAAGGTAGATCCGAAGAAGATTGAAGCAGTGCAGTGTTGGCCCAGACCATCTTCAGCTACTGAGATCCGAAGTTTTCTTGGTTTGGCCAGGTATTATCACTGTTTTGTACAGGGTTTCTCATCTATTGGTGCACCTATGACCAAATTGACCTAGCAGGATGCTTCTTTCAGATGGTCCTAGGAGTGTGAGGAGAGCTTTCAAAAGCTCAAGACTGCTTTGACTACAGCCCAGTGTTGGTGTTGCTTGCGGGTTCGGGGTCTTACACTGTGTACGGTGATGCGTCACGTATTGGCCTTCACGCGGTGTTGATGCAAGATGGTAGGGTGATTGCCTACGCGTCTAGACAACTGAAGGTTCATGAAAAGAATTATCATGTCCACGACTTGAATTGGCAGCTATTGTTCATGACTTGAAGATTTGGCGGCACTATTTGTACAGTGTTCCTTGTGAGGTCTATACCGACCACCAGATTCTTCGGCATCTGTTCAAACAAAAGGATCGTAGAGATGGTTAGAGTTGCTTAAGGACTATGATATAACTATTCTATATCATCCCGGGAAGGTCGATACCTCGAGTCGAAAGGCGGAGAGCTTGGGCAGTTTAGCATATCTACCGGCAGCGGAGAGGCAATTAGCGTTGGATGTTCAGGATTTCGCGAACCAGTTTGTCAGATTGGATGTTTCAGAGCCCATTCGGGTTCTAGCTTGTATGGTTTCTCGATCTTCTTTATATGATCGCATTAGGTAGCGCAGTATGACGACCACCATTTGCTTGTCCTTAAGGACACGGTACAGCACGGCGATGCCAAGGAGGTTTCTATTAGAGATGACAGTGTGTTACAGATGCATGGTTGATTATGTGTGCCCAATATGGATGGGTTACGTGATTTGATTCTTCAAGAGGCCCACATTTCGCGGTACTCCATTCATTCGGGTGCCGCAAAGATGTATTAGGATTTGAGGCAACACTATTGGTAGAGGATAATGAAGAAGGACACAGTGGAGTATGTATCTTGGTGCCTACATTGTTAGCAAGTGAAGTATGAGCACCAGAGGCCAGGAGGTTCACTTTGGATACATGAGATTCCTGAGTGGAAATGGGTCGAGTTACTATTGACTTCGTTGTTGAGCTCCTACGGACTCAGCAGAAATTTGATTTTGTATGGGTGATTATGGATAGGTTGACCAAGTCCGCTCATTTCATTTCAGTGGTGACTACTTATTCTTCAAAGCAGTTGACTCAGGTCTATATTTGTAAGATTGTCCGACTTCATGGCATGCCAATATCTATCATCTCTAACAGGGGTATGCAGTTTACATCACGCTTCTGGAGGGCCGTACAACGTAAGTTAGGCGCACGGTTTGAGTTGAGTGCAACATTCCACCCCCAAAAGGATGGACAGTACGAGCACCATTTAGATATTGGAGGATATGCTTCGTGCCTGTGTTATGGAGTTCGGGGGTTCTTGGGATCAGTTCTTGCCGCTTGCTGAGTTCGCCTACAAAAACATCTACCAATCGAGTATTCAGATGGCTCCTTATGAGGCCCTATATGGGAGACGATGTCATTCTCCAGTTGGTTGGTTTGAGATGGAGAGGCTAAGTTATTAGGAATGGATTTGGTTCGATATGCCTTGGAGAAGGTCAAGTTGATTCAGGATCAGCTTCGTACAGCCCAATCTAGACAGAAGAGTTATGCGGATCGAAAGGTTCGTGATGTTGCATTCATGGTTGGAGAGCAAGTCTTGCTCCGGGTTTCCCCATGAAGGGTGTGATGAGGTTCGGGAAGAAGCGCAAGTTGAGCCCTAGGAATATCGGACCCTTTGAGATCCTTGAGAGGATTGGTGAAGTGGGCTACAAGCTTGCATTGCCACCTAGTCTATCTGGAGTTCATCCGGCATTCCATGTTTCTATACTCTAAAAGTATCATGGTGATCCGTCCCATGTGTTAGATTTCAGCTCAGTCCAATTGGATAAGGATTTATCTTATGTTGAGGCGCCAGTGGCCATCTTGGATAGGCAGGTCCAAAAGTTGAGGTCAAGGAGAATTGCTTCGATGAAGGTTCAAGGGAGGGGTCAACCAGCCGAGGAGGCGACTTGGGTGACCGAGCATGATATGCGTAGCCGTTATCCTCATCTTTTCACCACTTCAGGTATGTCTCGATACTCGTTCGAGGATGAATGCTTCTTTTAAAAGGGGGAGATGTAACGACCCAGCCGGTTGTTTTGAGTATTTTAGCCATGTTCCCCTATTTATTGCCTCCTTTATATTACATTGTGGTTATGTGACTTGCCGGGTGATTAGTTTTGGTTTCAGGTGAATTTCAGAGTGAAATGGGATACTTAGTCCCAAAGTTAGAAGCTTAAGTTGAAAGAGTTGATTAGAGTTTGAATTTTGTGTAAATGACTGCGGAATAGATTTTTGACAGTTTCGATAGCTTTGTATGGTGATTTTGGACTTAGGATGTGTCCGGATATTGATTTAGAAGTCCGTAGGCTATTTTTGTTTGAATTGGTGAAAGTTAGAAAGTTGAAGGTTTGGAAGGTTAAGAAATTTGACCTGGAGTTGACTTTATTAATATCGACGTCAGATTCTGATTCCGAAAGTTGGAATAGGTCCGTTGTGTCATTTATGACTTGTGTGCAAAATTTGAGGTCAATCGGAGTTGGTTTTGTATGAATCAGCGTTAGTTTTGGAAGTTGGATGTTCATGGTTTTCATAGGTTTGAATTGGGTTGCGATTCATAGAATCAATTTTTTTGATGTGATTTTAATCCTCGAGTAGGTTCGTTATGTGTTTTGAGACTTGTTGGTATATTCGGACGGGATCCCGGGAGCCCCGGGTGTGAATCGAATTGAAATTAGATCATTTTTGGACTTTGAAGATGGCTGAAACTGCTGAAGCCTGGTGTCATCGCACCTGCGGTGGGTTTGTCGCAGTGCAGATGGGGCATCGCAAAAGTGTACTGGAGTGGGCTGGGGGAGGACCGTAGGTGCGGTCAATGCTCCGGAGAAGCGGGCTTGCAGAAATGAACCACAGGCCGCAGAAGCGCGAGCGCAGATGCGCTTTGGTGTCCGTAGAAGCGGAATCTCAGGGGCTTAAGTGAGAGCCGCACCTGCGATGGATTTTCCGCTGGTGCAGAGCCGTAGATTCGGCTGTAGGCTCGCAAAAGCGAAATCGCTAGGCAGAAAAGAGGAAAATCGAGGGTTTTATTTCATTCTTCATCTTTTGACTTAGAGAGCTCGGTTTTGAGTGATTTTGAGAGAGATTTTCTAGGAGTTGATCGGGGTAAGTGGTTCTAACTCAGTAAGTGACTCTAACTCAGATTTGGCTATTATACATGAATCCATCATTATTTTTACTATTTAATTTGTGTTTTGAGATCATAATTGAGTAATTTAAGTATGGCTGGACTCGTTATTGAATGAGTTTTCGGATTTTGTAAGTTTGGTCGGGTTCCGAGATGCGGGCCCGGGGTTGACTTTTTAGTTGACTTTTTGATTTTCTTTAAAGAATTCTAATTTATTATCCGGAATAGTTTCCTATGATTTGTAATTAAGGTATAAAGTTATTTTGGCTAGATTCGAGTCTTTCTGAGTTGGATACTCGGGGAAAAGGTTTATTAGTGGATTGAGTTAGCGGGTTTTGAGGTAAGTATCTTGTCTTACTTTGTGCGAAGGAATTACCCCTTAGGATTGGTGTTGTTTTGTTTTAATTGTGGTACGTGAAAGCCGTGTACGCAAGGTGGCGAGTGGGTACACAAGCTAAATATGTCAATTGACTGGTTTAAGCTATGTAGATTCTTTTCATGCCTTTAAATGAATTGTCATAACATGTGCTATTCATCATTTTCTTGAAGTTGTTATTGTTGGGATATTTTATTGTTGAGTTTTCGTGTTGCAGTTGTAAAAGCCGTGAGCTCATTGAGGCGAAGTTGTAAATTGTTGAAACACCGTTCTTGTTGAGTTATTCACTATCAGTTGCCATTGTTGAGACTCTTGTACGCATTGTGGTTTAGCTATGGGCTATTTGTTGTAGAAATATTGTTATTGTTGATTCTTTGGCAAGTTTTGGCATTTGAGAACTTGAGGTGCGAGTTGTGATATGTTGTGATATTGATATGCATGCGGTGGTATAAGGATATGGTTTGATATGCATGCAGTGAGATAAGGTGGGCTTGATACGCGTGTTGCTAGTAGGGGAACTACTTGAAGCCGGTGGTGTGATAACATGGGCTAAAACGCAGGTAGCTATTTCGGGAAAATGATTTTCAAAACTAAATGTAAAGCTCCCGCTATGATATAAGAAAAGATTGTGATTGTGATTGTGAAATAAGCTACGAGGCGGTACCTCAGACATGATTCTTGTTGTTATCTTTCATTTACATCACTTGTGTTTTGTTTGCATCGTTTCCTTGGTGTTCTTATTATGTGTTTCCACCCTTGATGCCTTTATTGTCTTAACTTTCGGTGTAGCTTATCTTGTTATATTTCCTAAATGTTTCATTCCTTGTTTCCATTATTATATTGTACCATACATGTTCATCTTCTTTAATTATTACAATAGGTGTCTTGAGCTGACCTCGTCACTACTCTACCGAGGTTAGGCTTGATACTTACTGGGTACCATTGTGGTGTACTCATACTACACTTCTGCACATCTTTTTATGCAGATCCAGGTACTTCACACCAGGCTAGGCATCCGTGAGTTGAGCTTTGGATCAAAGACTTCACAGTATACCCGCCGATGTTCGCAGGCCTTGGAGTCACCCTATGTCTTAGTTCTATTGCATACTCTTATTATAGATAATGATGTATTAGGGATGTTTCAATATACTCGTGTAGAACTTATTATTCGGTCTCATCAGATTTTGGGCATAATTTTCAATTGTATTATGGAGTCCTTTTTATGATAGCTATTAGTTTAATTAGAAGATTTGTTATTATTTCGTTTAATTCTTCATGTATGTTAGGCTTAACTAGTCTTAGAGACTAGGTGACGTCACCACATCCTATGGAGGGAGATTGGGGTCGTGACACGGGATTTGATGGTTTTAATAGGTTTGTATAGTAATTTTGAACTTTGGCGTATGTTCGTATTCAAATATGGATATTCAAAGAAGGTTTTGGCTCTATTTGTTGAAAGTTGGTAATTTGAAGAATTTGAAAGTTCATAAGTTTGACTGGGAGTTGACCTTAAGGCTATCAAGGTCGGATTGTTGTCCTGAAAATTGAATTAGGTCCATTTTTCATTTGGGACTTGTGTGCAAAGTTTGAATTCATTCCGGATTGGCTAGACTTGAATTGGACGCTTGATTTGAAGTTGGAAATTTATAAGCTTAAGAGATTGATCTTAATCGACGATTCTTGATTTTGATGTTAATTACGGTGTTTGGAGCCTTTGGATAAGTTTGGATATTTTATTCTGACTTGTTTGTATGATTGGATGTGGTCCCCTAGGCTCAGGAGTGTTTCAGAATAATTTCGGATTGTTTGTGGTCATGTTGGCAGTTCTGGTTTTGGTTCTTTGCACCTGCAGAGGTTTGGTCGCATGTGAGATTTCGCTTTTGCGAGGTTGATGTCAATTCTGCTATATTGGTTTATTCTAGGGATTTGTCGCATCTGCATAACCTGGATCCTAGATGCGCATCCGTACCGTTGGAGTTTCTGGATGCAGATGTAAAGAGTCAGCTGGGGGAGGAGGTCCACATGTGCGAAGATAATGGCGCAGATGTGAGAGCGCACCTGCGAGAAAAGGATGCACCTATAGAGCCGCAGATGCAATAAGACTCCTGTTGAGGAATACTCGCAGATGCGAGGTTTGTACCGCAGTAGTGGTGTCGCATATGCAACTGTTTGTCCGCAAATGCGAATTCACTAGCAGCGGTTATATCTTTGAAGGGTTGGCTCATTTTATCATATTTTGAGATTGGGAACTCGGATTGGAACAATTTTTATGCGATTTTCACCTATGTGATTTGGGTAAGTGTTCTTCACTCTGATTTTATTATTAATCATGATTTTATCTTCGGTTTTAGCATTTGACTTATGAATCTGAGGAAGAAAATTTGAGTTTTTACCTACACTTTAACAGAGAGTATTTTGGGGTTTTGACAATCGATTTAGACCCAGATTTGAAAACTAATTATATATTTAGACTCGGTAGATTATGTGTAATCAAATTTTGGTATTAGTTTCAGATTTCGAGCACGTGGGCTCGGGTTGTATTTTTGGGAATTCTTCAAAAATTGAAGCTTTATGGATCGGGATCGCTTCCTATGCCATATTTTGACTTTCTTGGATGATGTTTGGCTTGGATTCGCATGATTGGAGGTCTAGAGTGTGGTTTTGACGCGATTTGTGGTTAAAGCTAGCCCGAGAAGAGGTAAGTCTCTGGCTAACCTTGTTAAGAGGGACTTGATTGCTTTGTGTTTAAGGTATCTCGGTGGTGTATATACGTGGTGACGAGCATATATGTACTTACCAAGTTTATATCATGCTTGAGGTAGAAATGAGATACTTTATGCCTTGTTTCGACTATGTGCTCATTTGATTCATGATTTATTTGACTTATGTGACTACATTGCTCTCTTGTTCTTGCTAGAAATCATGCCTAGGATTATGATTATTTACGAAGGCATGTGAACTTATCTTTGATATGATGAATTGCTTCAAATGATTACTGTCACATACAGTTTCTATGAGCACATATCCACATGATAATTATTAAGACCTTGTGCATCTTTTATCTGTAAATTTTTGGAATTCATATACATTACATTTGTATACTTGGTTTGGACTGAGATTTTGGCATGAAAGGAAATGTTGTGCAGTTGAAATACAGTTATGACACATGACATGATGATCATGTATTGATTTATGAGGGATTGCTATTATGCCCTTCTTTGCGCTTGGAATTTGGTACCGTCCCTATGGAGTCAGTTGATAAACCCATGTTACTTTGGGCCTACGAGCGTGCCATTACATGGATTTTATATTGGGTCAATACATAGATTTTGTATCGGGTTATTATGATACATGAATTTTGTATCGGGATACATGAATCTTGTATCGGAGGTACATGGAGTTTGTACTGGTTTGAGTATGAATTTATATTCTTGATTTATTTAGGAGCATTCATTTAAATGCTAATTGTTGCATGCCATAAATATATGCTAGTTGGGAGCCTTGACTCTGTTGATTGAAGCATGCAAACTTCACTTGCCATACTTGAGTTGTGTTGTGATTATCTGTTGAATTGGAGAAGCCCACTTTATGTCTTTCGACTGCTTAATACCTTGATATCTATTGATCATGAGGATATATATACTGTTCCAGCTTCAGGCTTGTTATTGTTTCTATGATGTAAATATTCGGATGCATCGAGTCTCACCACTACTTCTTCGAGGTTAGAGTTGATACTTACTGGGTTCCAACTATGGTATACTCATAATATGCTTCTGCATATTTTTGTGCAGATTTTGAGATTAGTATTGCGGTACCCTTGAGCTGAGTATGAGTATGTTATTGGAGACTTCGTGATGAGCTGACGTATTGATTCGATCCGCAACGCATGGAGTCCCCGTCTTTATTTGTCTCATGTCCATTTTCTTTCTCATAGATTGTTGTGATTATGTCTTCAGTAGTTGCTCGTGTATTTGTCTCACCTAGGTCTTGGGGGTTGTACTGTTTTGATCGTGTTTACACCATGTTATACTTGTTCAAGATATTTTACTGCTTTGAGATTATTCTTGATTTCATTATGACATAACTCTGTTAATTAAGGAAACTGGACTTTATTTTGTTGATTATGAGTTGACTTGCTTAGCAAATACGGTTATGCACCATCACGGCCTGAGGTGGAATTTTGGGTCGTGACATATAGAAGGTTAGGACATGGACCTCTTGATGTAATAAAGAGACATGGTGTGGTTAGACATTTAAAAGAGGGAAACTAATGTCCTTGTATTGTCTATCCCCTAGCTAAGCATACAAGATTGCCTTTTTCATTAAGTAAGATAGTGCCAAAATCTTCTTTTGAACTAATTCATTGTGATATTTTTGGTCCTTATTGAGTAGGAACCTATGATAGTAAGAGATACTTTCTGACTATTGCGAATGACTTCACTAGATACAGTTGGACATTTCTGATCCATTCTAAGTCAGATACCTGAATGTTCTAAAAAATTTCTTTGCCAATATACAAAACTTATTCTCCACTCAAGTGAAAACACTTAGAATTGATAATGGATGTGAGTTTTTCATTTCTGAGTGTACATGTTTATTGTTAGAGCTTGGTGTTGTTCATCAGATTACATGTGTGTATGCGTTACAACAGAATGATGTTGCAGAAAGAAGGCATAGGACACTCTTGGATATGGCAAGATCACTCAGATTTCAGGCTTCAATACCATTAAAACTTTGGGGAGAGTGTGTCAACACTGCAGTATATCTAATCGACAGGCTCCCTTCTAAAGTTATTGGATTCAACTCACCATATGAGAAGCTTTATTTACATTCTCCTTCTTTGGCCTATTTAAAAGTATTTGTGTGCTTATGTTATGCAACCAATCCAAAATACTTGACAAGTTTTTCTCTTGGGCAATTGTAGCTGTGCTCATGAGGTACTCCTCAACTCAAAAAGGTTACATATATGGTATGCACTCTAAGACATTCTTTGTAAGCAGAAATGTAGTGTTCCATGAAGACATTTTCCCATTCAGATATACGAAATCTTAAGGCACTCCTCTATTTCCATTCTTAGACCTGTTATCTCCAATTATTTGAGTCTAATCCTCCCTCTCTTACTATATCAAGATCTACTGATACTGTAACTGAGTTGCCAAGTCCCACTATTCCATCTTAGGAGGAGATGTTAGTTCAAGAGGAAGTGCCTGATAAGCATGATGTACCTGGGGTTCTTAAACATCCAGTTCCAGGACCAGTTCTAGAAGAAGTCTATGATACAACAGAAACTTCTGAAGCTCAGTATCTCAAAAGATCAATCAGACACAATAGACCTCCATTGGGGATGAAGGATTATCTAACAAAGTCAGAAGGGAACTTCTGCACCTATCCTCAACCATGTGACCTCTAACTTCTAGGAAGCTCTTACAGCTTATTTATCTCTGTCTGAACCAAGAACCTTCAAGGAAGTTGCTGCTAATCCAAAATGGACAAAAGCTATTCAACTTGAGATAGCATCATTAGAAGACAATCACACTTGGACAGTTGTGGACTTATCTCCAGGAAAAGTGCCTATTGGCTGCAAATGGACCTTTAAAATTAAATACAAATCTTCAAGGAAAGTAAAAAGATACAAGGCCGGGCTTATTGTCAAAGGATACAATAAAAAAAAAGGTCTAGATTATAAAAAGACATTCTCTCCAGTAGCAAAAATGGTAACGATTAGGTCTGTCATAATGCCTTCTGGATGGACGTCCACAATGCCTTCCTAAATGGATATCTTCAAGAAGAGGTTTATATGCATGTTCTAGAAGGGTTTGCTAGATGCAGGACATCTCAAAAAGTCTACAAACTACAAAAGTCCTTATATGGCATTAAGCAGGCCCCAAGACAGTAGAACATGAAATTAAATAAAGCTCTGTTGCAGATGGGCTTTAGGCAAAGCCACATTGATTACTCCTTGTTTATCAAAATGGAGTAGCTGATATAGCATTTATTTTGGTCTACATGAATGACTTGTTGATAACAGTCAATAATCAAAACATGTTGAATAAGACTACAAAAGATCAACAGAATAAGTTTAAGATGAAAGATCTAGGCAACCTTAAATTTTTTCTAGAAATTGAGTTTGCAAGATCTAAGAAGGGTATTGTGATGTGCCAAAGAAAATATGCCCTAAAACTAATTTCTAAATCAGGACTAAGTGGAGCAAAATCTACAAGAACCCCCTTGGAGATGAATAAAAAATTAACCTCTATGGAATATGATACTTGCATGAAAGGTGACAATGCACTTGCAGATGGAAAACTGAAGGATCCAAGTATCTATCAGAGACTGGTGGGCAGATTATTATATCTCACCATGACTAGACCGGATCTTGAATTTGAAATCCAAGTTCTTGGTGAATTTATGCATTGTCCTAAAGCATCTCACATGGAAGCTGCTCTCAGAGTAATAAGATACATTAAGGTAGAACCTGGCCTAGGACTGCTGATGCCTGCAGATAGTACAAGTAAGCTGATAGCTTACTATGACTCAGACTAGGGATCCTGTGTGCAAACAAAGGTTAGTTGCAGGTCATTTGGTAAAGTTTGGAGATGCTCTAGTCACTTGGAAGTCAAAGAAGCATGAAACTGTCTCTAGGTGTTTAGCTAAAGTAGAGTTTATAAGCATGGATTTTTGTATTGCAGTGATTACTTGTCTTTTGGGATTGTTTAAGGAACTTGGAGTTCATGTGGAACTACCTGTGCAATTAATGTGTGACAGTAAGGCTACAATTTAAATTACAACAAATCCAATCTTCCGTGAAATAACTAAGCATATAGACATAGATTTTCACTTTGTAAGAGAGAGGACTGTACATGCCATGATAAAAGATAAAACATGTGTCTACAAAGGAGCAACTAGAAGGTCTGGACAAAGCACAACATGACTATTTCCTAAGGAATCATGGTGGAAGAATCTATTCTAACCATTAGCTTAAGGGGAGCGTTGAACAGTGAGTGTCTGTGCACAGTTCAAGCTGTTGGTGAGAGGCACCAGTTAGGATCCATCTAATCCTAAATTAATTAAGCTATTAGTAGTGTGTGTATAGTTAGGAAAGTAGTTAACAAGTTAGTTATAACTATAAATACATTGTACAGGTAGGGATAGACAGTTGATTTGAATTCTTTCTCAATATAAAGCATTACATTTCCTATAATCCTATCTTCTTCTTCTTCTTCTTCTTCTTCTTCTTCTTCTTCTTCTTCTTCTTCTTCTTCTTCTTCTTCTTCTTCTTCATGTCTTTCTTCTCTAGCTACAAACTCCATTACTATGGAAGTTATTTGTCGGTTATATATACTATTAGTAAACTGCATTCAAAATAGAAAACTAGAAACGAAGACAACAATGTGAAATTATTTTGAGCCTACAAAATTTAATGTGTTCTTAAGGAATTTAATCCCTTCACAGTTGGCTAAGATATTCAGATTTTTCCTCTTAGGATAGAATGAAAAATTATTCTGTAATGACGACACTTTAAATTATAGAACTTCGAAGAACTCAAATGACAGAGCAGATCACACTTGATACTTACTTTTGTTTTTGAAAACAATGCAGAAATACAGAAATATAAGAGAAATTATAAATTTTCAGTGTTAAAAAATGAAGCAAAGCTTCTGAATTTACAGCCAACAAGTTGAAGAATCAACAGGTGCGAAAATATCTGTTCATGAACAAAATGTCTCTTTGGCAAAAATGTTCAAATTTATGTTAATGGGCGTCTGGAAAATGCCGTTATGGCCGCGAATTTTGATTCAAAAACTTACCGCGTTAAAATAAACAGAAAAGGAAAAATAAATTTTTGCTATCCAATCCAATCCAAAGTCAAGCGAGCGACGGTGACGGCACACAACTTATTTTTCTCTAAACTCTTCAAGAGATAAAAATGCTTCTCTATATAATCAAGCACAATATTTTTCCTCTCTTTTTTCACTGAGGAACAAAATTCCGTCATAAAAAGCTTTCTTTCAAAAATTTTATTTCACTCCATTTCTTTTCTCTCTATTTTCTACGCACACCACACTTAAAAATCTAACATATACCACATTTGTGCACCAAACTATTCTCATTTTATGACCATTGCTTATTGTTGCTGATAACTCTAGGCAAACTATTTTCAACTTGTGACATGAACAGAATAATATCCTCAAAATGTACTTCTAAGTTACTATCTCTATACATATTTCAATTTCCAACTTATTATCACCTCAAGTCCGGTGCAAAATTTTCCAGTTTGAAGTTAATTAAGTAACAACTTGTTTGGATGGTTGTTACTTATTGTATTGCATCGTATTGTTACTTTAAATATGATGTTTGTTTTGATTGTTACTTCAATTTTATTGTATCGTATTATTAAATCTGTCGTTATGTAACAATGAAATGTGTCACTTTATGTAACGATCGATTTGGTGTGGTCGCGTCATTATCTTGGCTTTTTTCTCTCATCTCACCCTTCATTATTATTAAATAATTTTATTTTATCATTTACCCTATCTTTTTATATAATAATTTTACCACATATCATAATTTTCTTTAAAAAATTACAAGTTTATTCTTCATATTGCTGGTGCGTGATATCATGAAAACAAAGGCAAACGATACAATCAATCCAAGCATTGTATTCATCAAACGATACATCACAATACAATACAATACAATACGATACATTATGCAACAATATATAACAATTATCCAAATAAGCTGTAAAGAAACTGCTTGAAGTTATATATAATTGTTGGACTATTGTTTTTTCTAATCTAATAACAGTACTCAACAAATCCTCATCTGGTAGTTGATGGTAACGCATTGAACTCCTAATTGCACAGAATTTTCACTAGGCTCTTCTCTTCCTCCTACCTAGGGCTTCCCCTGCAAAAAGAAAAAGAAAAAGAAAAAGAAAAAGAAAAAGAAAAGAAGTAGAAATGAAAACAAATTAAAGGAAGAAGTGAAAACGTGACACTAACTAATTTAATTTTAAGAGCTAGCATTTCGACAGAGTCAATCATAACAACCTTTCATCAAAAATGTTAAAAGCATCGTTAATAATTTAGATTAGACAAAATTTTCTACTTGTCGTACTTCCCATTAGTTTATCTTGCAATCAGAAGACTAATTATGTTGACACTGACAAGTAAAAACAAGAGAATTAATACTAAATCAGAGCAAAAGGAGAAAAAGCAAAAATCTGACAAGGAGATTGTGTAAGAGGAAACTTAGAGTTATGGCTATAAAGTCGGATCTCTCCCTCTCTTCTTCTGTATGTGAGAATTTGATATACTTATATCAGTAATATGAAACTCATATCTAATATAAATATATAATATTTTGCAGCTTTAAGATCCGTGGAACGTTCTAAGGCACACGAAAGGTTTAGAATGGCAATTCGCTTTTCATATTTCTGGATTCTTATATTTTTTGTAAAGGCTATGGTTTGGACTTGTTCTTCTTGCATGCTAATCAAAGTATAAATGAATAAAGTCAATGAAAGAGAGGGGGTGGGGGATGTGTAGAATTGTCCAATTTCCCTTACTCCTTAGTCCCCACTCCCCACATCAATTATAAACTTTTGCAATTAATAGTTCCATGTGAAGGCCAGCTCATTCCCCTCCTGCTTTGATGTGATGAATCATTAACCTAATAACCAACAAAAAGACCATGCAAATTCATGATCGGAAATGGTTCTTCTAACAAACAAGTGCAACCACTATTTAATTTATAGTACTATAAAAGGAAGAAAGGAAAAGATTTTCTTTTACCTTATTGTATTCCAATAATTGGTATTTGTCCTCCTTCCTCCTCCTTTCTTTTGTGAAGGATATATATTCCTAATTGTTGATAAATTGCACAAGTTCCCAATACTTTGCTAATAGACTTCTCATCATTTTACCAACTTCTTGACCGAGCTAACTTACGTGTATATCAATTTTTTCATTATGTACTTATATCTTTTTGTCAGTATAAATATTAGCTAACTCTATTTATCAAAATTTTAGGAATCCCTTTGACTTTTATCTCTGTCGAGATTCAAATCTCGATCTCCATCGTCTTATTCGATCTTTTTCAATTACTAGATCCTACTCTTAAGTACAAAAGAAAGCAAGTATATTAACATGTTCAAACCAAACTAGACTATGCACAAGCATATAATTCATAATGTAAGATGATGGATGGCGGATGTGCTTTTTTTATGCGAATATATGTTTTGTAACTTTGTAAGATAATTTAACATAAAAGACACTCGAAATAAACTAAGAATACCATATCTTATTTGATAGATATTGACTTATAATGACACTAAGACTTGTATATTTTTACTTTTGGGAAGAATTTGTCTTTGATATTAAGAACAAAAATGAATTGTCAATTTTTAGCTTTGGAAAGAATTACCAAACATTTGTGACCTTCTCTAACAATAATTTTGGTTGCTTAATAAGCATAAAATTATGTTAATACGCATACTTTCTCTATAATATCATAAATTATTATTTTTCTTATTTTTATTTAATTATCTAGTATTCGAAATTAACTGGTCCAACTAATTTATCATAGACCGATTGCCCATTCCTTAACTTGCCCAAAGGGCCATATGCTCTTCCAATTAATCAAGAGTACAAGGAGATGGAGACAATTTTCCACCGCTTAGGGGTTCTAAGGCAAAAGCCAGATAGAGTGGGGTTTGTGAGCACTGAGCACCTTCCATGAAATGACATGGTCATCAAACTTTTTGTTGTCTTTACCCAAATGAAAGAAAAAAAAATGTATAGTAAATCCAACCACCAATTTCAACAATCCCCACCGTCACCCCTCAAGGCCTTTTACTATATTGCTCGTGAAAAAGAGCAAAAACGGTGTTCGATTCCATGTACTAAAATACAAATCACATTAAATAAAATAATAAAAGAATGGCAAAAAGTTTGTGATGATACTCACAAGCTAAGATATCACAGAGGTGAAATACTGAAAAAAAACAATAAGGCACACAACCCCGTGACTTAAAAAGAACAAAAAGACGATGTTCCTGCAGAGTTTTTTTCTTTTTATCCTTGGGTATATTTCTGCATACAAAGTGTCGGTAGGAACAAACTTAAATACAAATAAAAAATTGATATGTAATTTACAGTATTTATAACAAAAAGAAAAAAAAAATATTTCCCTTCTCCTCCTTGGGGTTCGGAAGGGGGTGGTGGGAGATGGATTTTCTGGAATTTTACTTCATTGCAAGCATTTCTCCTTTCCTCCTTCCCTAATATTTTTGTAATCATCAACAAGGCCTTCCTAAAAAAACTGCCATTTATTCAGAATCTTTTTTTTGTGAGCTTTTATTCTTTTCTCTTCCTCCAATTCTAGTAGACTAACTGAATCACAATTCTTCTCTTTCAATTCTTTATCTTCAGCTGTCCCTCAATGTGAAGGTTTTAACAGAATGACCCCAGCACACTACATGCTACTTCCATCAACTTTCCTGCAAATCAAACACAATTTTAGCCAACTCATATGAGAAAATGAAATTGATACAAAAAAATAAAATATATAAAAATAGTTGAGAAATATATGGATTGAAAATAATGTCAACCATGCATATGAATTTAGAGAAAAAGATATAATGAAATGACAAATCATGACAGCTTATAATGGAAGTGAAATATAGAGCAGGTGGGGTTATGAAATTAGTCAAACAGATAGGCTGGTCTCTCTGGACTCAACATACCAAGATGGAACAATCAGTGCATACAGACACAGCTGTAATGCCATGTAATTCCATCATAATGCCCACAACATAACACATTGACACTTCAGTTGGCTTATTGCCTCAGGGCGTTGGTTGAGTAGTAAAAGCAGCGTATGAATTAGATGTACGACACGAGTTTAAACCCTACAGCAAGTAAAATTTTGGTATTTTAGTGGAAAAAAAAATACAAGGACAAGTACATTATTCACCTAAGTCTTGAGCTGTTTGCCGGCTGGCCCTCGGAGATTTTAAAACTTATTAAAAAATGATACTAATTGGCTTGATGATTAAGGTCCAAAAACTAGACTTGGTGATCAACTGTTTGCCACAACCGTAACCTTTTATTATTTAGGTGTGACCAAGCCTAAATTTCCCCTTCACCTTCTCACACTATTTTCCTCTTTCATAATTCAACTGCTAAAAGTACCTGACCCAAACTAACTCCATCAATGGTTTTAGGATATCTATTCAGCAAGCAAAGAACTAATTCTTTCTCTCCTTATGGCTCACCGACAAAATTTCTTACCTACTAATTACTTAAACAATTTGTCACTTTCCAAAAAACGTGCAGGCCTATTACCTAACTATTTGTGGCTTATAATAAAAGAAATTAGCCCAAAAGTAACAATCAGTGAAAATGATGACAATGAACTCTTAACTCACGGATACTGCCTAATTTGTATATATATATATATATATATATATATATATATATATATATATATGCAAAGCAAACAAAGAAGTCTACCTCTCTATTATAAAGAAATCTATTATGTGGGCAAAGATGCATTGTCAATTTGTATAATCTTCAATCCATTTCCAAAAGTTGGATACACCATAGCGTAGATGCTAAGTGCGACTATTCATCAGAAAAAGGTTGGCAACAACTGTCATCACAAAAAGCCATAATTCCATGATTCACATTCTACCCACCACCAATTTATGTTCTAAATCACAATCACTTCCAAGAAAAGAACCAAATTTTTACATCAAAATAAACCCTTTAAAAATACTTTTACCAAGTTAAACTTTATTTTCATCCAATTTCAAGAATCACAAGTCCATTAACACATTAAAAAAATACCTATCAGTTGACGTTTCAATTTTTTGTGGAGAATTTGATAATACCTAATCAATAAATTGCTTTCATAATTTAAATTAAAACAAAGAACAGACTAACTTAATCCCCTATTTTCACCCAGTTTCAAGAATCTAGTAGCATCATAAATACACTCAATAACACCCCTCAGCTCTATTGTCAATGTTCTTGCATAATTAGAAACAAATTTACCTACCCAATCAAATGAATACTAATTCAAGTAGTAATTAAAAAACAAAACTCCCGAAAAAATAAAATATCACAAAATTAAAATGCATTAGAAAATGCGAAATTAATTACCTCTTCTTGGCTTAACAACAACTTTAGTAACAGGGGCAACTACAGGAGCAACCTTAATTTCCTCAACCGGAAACAGAACTCCGTCAATCCCCTGAACGGAAATCCTGCCGTCCGTGTAAATATCCGGGTCGAACAAATACGCCGACCCTTCAGCAACCCCAAATTTGACAGAACCATCAGCTTCTTCAGCAAAAACTTTATGTGGCAATCTTAAAGTATCATACTTCACTTTCCCAAATCTCCTCACGGCATTATACATACTTTCCTCCGTTTGATACTCCGGTATCAAATGATAATACATTATCTGCTCCGGCGCACCCGGTTCCGACAGCTGATCCGTCGTTAATTTCGCCATCGCTTCATCGTTAGGTGCTAAAACAGTTAAAACGTACCCTTCGGACACTAATCTCCCCATTTCGGTAGCTAAGGAAGTGAGATTTACAAGAATGTCTGCTAATTCATTGTAACCACCGTAATGCAATAGAGTTTGGATGAAATCTTTTACTTGACTTTCACCGTCGAAGTGGTGGTGCGGCCCACCTGGTCCTGGAGCTGGTGCTGGAGCTAGTGATGGACCTGGTGCCATGGCGGAGTAAATGGGTAATACTGGTGGTGCTCCAGCGGGTACTGGGATTGTTGGCTTTTTCTTCAACCTGTTTGTTCTTGGGTCTACTTCTGGTGCTCCTTCTGGTAATACAGCTGAAATTGAACGGAGGCTTCTTCTCGTGTTGAAATCTTGTTGCACTGATTTGGGTATTAAGACGCGTTCTATCCCGTGGATTATTCCGTCCGGTTTGATAATATCATCCGCGTGAATAACTTTCGCCATGCTTACCATTCTATCCCCAGATTTTCGTAAAACTGAGATATGTTCGTCTCCGGGGCAGAGAGTGGGGTGATGGCGGGGTTTGAGCTCAGTTTTAGGCCAATGGAGGGACTGAATGCGAGTGGGAATCATGTGAAAGAGGAGAAGCTTTTGAAGGGATTTGAGATTCCCGGGTTCAAGCAAAAAGCGTTTGAATTCGGGATCTAAATCGCGTTCAAGAGCTTCATTTTTGGGTGCGAAAATGGTGATGTTATGTTTGGTGACGGCTTCTTCTAAGGTTTGAAGCAAGAGGGCTTTTTCTACTAGCTCAGAGAGTTCAGTGTAGTGGGAATCCAAAAGGGCTACAAGAACTGAGTTTGAGTTGATCTGAGGAGCTGACATTTGATGTTTGGCAGATGGGTTTTCTTGCAATGTGGCATCTGTAATGGAGAAGAAGAGAATCAAAGTAAACAAGAAGCCATAGATCTGGGAATCCATGGCACTTGAACAAGACTGAAACTGAAGCTGAAACTTCTTCAGTTTTCTTGAATGTGCTTTGTGTTTTGTTCTTCTTCTTCTCTCTTCTTTTTGTTCTTCTTTTCTATATGGTGTTAGCTAGTGGAGAATTGTCGGTCTCAACACAATGTTTGTTGCGTGGGGGATGGAGTGAGTTTGTGGGTGGCTTTGGTTTTGGTAGTAAAGAGGCGCAATGTGGAGGGTAGGGGGTAGGGGGTGGGCTCAATAGTTGTCATTGTTTGGTGGAATATTAAAGTATAGAGGTTATGGAGGGTCAAGGGTTACTTTCTTTAAATATTTTTTGTTATTTGTGTTCTATCACTATTGTACATTTGGAATTGGAGACTCTGGCTTCAAGTGAAAACTTATTTAAAAATTTTAAAATTTAAAAAAAAGGTGAAAAATATCTTCAAGTGAAAATGATATTTGAAAATTAGAGTTGTGTTTGGATATGAATAGTATTTTGGGTTGTTATTGAAGTTTTGTGAGTGATTTGAGTGAAAATTTTGAAAAACAGCTTTTGGGAGTTTTTCAAATTTTTGAAAAATTCTAAAATTTATCTCCAAGTGAAAATTAAAAATTTTATGGCCAAACACTGATTTCGAAAAAAATAAAAAAAAATAAAAAAAAAGTAAATATTTTTTGGTCCAGAAAAAACTTTTTTCCTTTTTGGCATTTGGCATTTGGAAACTTTGGATTAAAGTTCATACCCAGAGAAAACTAGTGACATGTGGACAATGAAGTCTAATTAAAGTAGTGAGCTTTAAGTTTGAACATTTATGGTCCTAGATTAACTTTTCCTTGATAATGGAGCTACACTAAAATATGTGGCTGCTTAACTCTTGGTTTTGAGTTTCACCGCGAGGTTGTTAATAATGTGGATAAAAGAGATTAGTGAATCAAAAAAGTTTAACATCAAATAAACGATACTGTTACAAATATGTAGTTGTGTTTGATGAAATATTACCTTATAGCCTTTCATGTGGGGAGAAGGGGTGGGAGAGAGTGCATTTTTGAACTAAAACTTTAAGGTTTTTGCGGGAAAGTGTATGTGAAATTTTACTTCTCCTAATGTTAAAGAAATTTTAAAGTAATGTAGGTCCTCAAGGACAAATTTTGTTCCAAATTGAAATCAATGTTATATTAAGAATCACATAAGAGCTTAAAAGAATTCCAAAATTTTGCAGATGTATTTTTGAACAAGGGATAAATTGATTTTTTTTTTCCGGTACAAGGGATAAATTGATTAGGCTTCAAGTTTTCATTCTAGCTCTAATAATTAATAACTTTGTTGAATCACTAACTAAAGTATCCTTTAGTAAGAAAAAAAAAAAGAGCAAAAAGGAAAAAGAATGGGATAGTGATTTAAAAGGTTGAAGTAAAGGGGGTAGTTTGCTTAAAGATTAAAAAGGTTAGAAGAAGGGACAGGTGGAGAAATGGAAAAGAACAAAAGGAAGCCCAATTGAGAGCTGACTTCTTTTTAGGGGGTTCAAATTTGTGTTTTGACAAGTTTTTGGTTCCCTCTACGGCAAAGGTGGGGGTTAGGGAATTTTCCTTTTCCTTTTTTTATTTTATTATTTTGGGTTGGAACAGTCTGTAAAAGGGGACCACACGGCAATTGGCACTATCAATTGGTGTGTGACGGTGGCTTAGCGGCACTTGAATTGCAGTCTAAGCCACGCCGATTCTTTTTAGCTTTGCCTCTGTGTTTTTTGCGCGTTTTCTTTCTGTACTCTTTCATTCTTGGTGCTTTCTCATGTATTCTTATTCTTATACTCCCTCCGTTTCGATGCATGTAATCTCGTTTGATTGAGCATGAAGTTTAAGAAAAAAGAGAAGATTTTTAAATTTGTGGTGTAAATTAAAATACATATATTTTGTGTGGCTATAAAATACTGCATAAAAGTAAATTATTTTTAAATAGGGAAATGAATCATTCTTTTTGATACGGACTAAAAAGAAAATAGATTCACATTAATTGAAACGGACAGAGTACATTATTTTTTGTCCTTTTCTGTTCTTTTTTTAAGGTAAATGATTTGTTTAATACTGCTCTGGAGTATAATTCATTGAATGTGGAAACTGGAATAACGGAACCACCAATTTTTACATGATTGACCAAAATACCAAATTTTCTTTTTCTGGAGCCTTGAATGGAAAAATACAACAAAATTTCCCTGGTTTGGCAGGTTAGCAATAGTTCCTCCTTAAAAAACTAAATGTATATGTTAATATATAGACATTGGCCGCAAAGTGAAATAAGCTATCATCACAGTTAATTTGACTCATGAGACTCGTCCAATCTCACTCACTAGTTGGATGAGGTTGAACTAAGATTACCTATTCAACATTGAGGCTTTGTAGCCCAATCCCAGCCAGTTCGCTGGGAGATATAAAGAAATATATGAAATAAAACTCATATTTACAATAGCTTTACAATTGTGAGTTTGACCGAAATCAGTAGCTTCGATTCATTTAAGAAATTTATTGAATATGTACAAATTATTAATTTAGAACTTGGTAATTTAAAAGAACTAGAATTTCAAACTCATAAGTTTCAGATTTGGCTCCGCATCTACTTATACGCCCTGTGTTTCAATTTATGTGGTACTTTTCGCTTCACAAGATTCAAATTATATAATTTTTGACCAATATTTTAATATATATTTTTTCACTATATTGACATGAGAAGAATTCTAACTCATAGGACATTTCATATAATTTTTGAGTTTCTTAATTTTATATTTAAAATATTAAGTTAATCTAATCCGATTCAGCTTTAAAGATTAGTCAAATGGACTCTTATAAACAAAAGTGCTACACAATTGAGACGGGGAGAGTAATATTACTTCAGTTTCAAAACATAGCAATAATTTTTTTACAAAATATATATAACCCCCAACAAATCCACAAAATTAGGGATTTTGGAGTTCTTGCTTTCTTCTCTTCTTCCTGTCTTTTCTTTCCGCAACTCCTAGCCAATGTTGTTCCCATCCCAAACCTCACTTGTCGTCGACGAGTTCTGCCTATTTGTCGTTGTTCGTTGAAGTTCATCGCTGCTTCGTCCATAAAATTTTGTAAGGATCTAAGACTTTAAAGTGATCCAACGACGTTTAGAAGTAACGTTTTGCACGGTAAAAGAGACTATGTGTCATACCCCAACCTTGGGTAACGAGACTGGTGCTTAACCGAGATAACTCAGTCAAGCAAGCCCATGTAGTGCCTACTATCTGAAAGTACAAAAGGGGAGGGTGAATTGCTTATATAAAAAACTTTTATAAGTAGTTGACTAGTTTACCAATTAGTCGATTGAAAATAAAAACAGGATAATAGTAAATGCAGAAAGTAAATGCAGAAATAAAATGCAGGAAATAAAGACATCAAATTTTTATACTGGTTTAGATTCAATTTGAATCCTAGTCAAGTCCCCTGGGGTTGCAAGGGTGTTCTCTTTCAGTGATCGATATTTCTTGAGTACAGAATGGATGATGTAGCTTTACACCAACAACTTGATCTCTATGTATCTTTTCTTTACTTGATACAATGCTTCACCAGTGTTTATCTCTTTTTCTTCTCTCACTAATAACACAGTAGATCTAACAAAAACTAAAATGCTTGTTTGGAGTAGAACACAAAGAGTGAAGATGGTTCGTTCAGAATATGTTCTTTTCAGGTCCGGAACATCTTTATATATATACTTTCCATGAGAACTTCGAGAATCTTAAGAGATTGCAAACCCAAGGAAGTTGATCCTTGAAAGGAATCATGAATTGATTCTTTCCAAAAATAAGGTCAAATTCCCGTTGATCTTCCTTGATTTATGATCTTGACGAGCTTTCCATCTGCTAGGTATATCTTTGTGTTACTTGAGGCGTATCTGCTGGATCCCTTGATTTCTGGGAGGATTATTTTACCTGTCTAACCTTCAAAACCATCAAGAATATAAATATTTTCATACCTTTTTCTGGGAGGATTATTTTACCTGTCTCATCTTCAATAGCACAGCCTGTTTTCTTGAACTTTACTTCGTAACCTGGATCACATAGCTGACTTATACTCAGGAGATTGTATTTAAGTCCATCTACAAGATAAACTTCAGTAATATCATAGTTGTTATTGAATGGAACTGTGCCAGCGCCGACTATCTTCCCTCTTGAGTCATCACCAAATTTAACACTTCCTCTATTTATCTTTGTAACTTCTTTGAACAGATTTTTGTCACTGTCATGTGACTGGAACACGCACTATCTAAGTACCATTTTTCTTTGCGGCTCTTCCTGTGGTGTTCCAGCAAAACATAATTATCACTTTCTTTTAGGTACCCAAGCTTGCTTGAGTCCTTGTTGATTAGTTTTACTAAGATCCGGGTTGTTTTTGGGTTTCCAAATCCACCCTGAAACATTAGATTTACGAAATAGACAAAAGGAATATTTATGTCCACTTTTATTACAGTAGTGACACATAAGGGCTGATCCATTCTTAGATCTTCCATTTGTGTTAGTACTAGTGGACTCTGTTCTAGCTGGTCCTTTTTCAGTTGACTTGTAAGTTGCCTGGTTAGACTTGACAGAACTGTGACAGGTGGATTGCACATGCCTTTGAGTTGCATTTGCAATTCCTGAACTTCATCTTGAAGTACCTCCTTTTCAATTTCACATACTTCAAGCTTGAGTTCCCGGTCTTTCTTTTCCCTGTTGAGTCTCCTTAGTTCATTCATCCTTTTTTAAGACTCTTTTAGAGTAAGGTCATGAATATCCAGCAATTCATTACATCTTTCATAGTTATAAGATCTTACCTCATGCCATGAAACAATTCTCATTATCATCTTTGCATTCATCATCTGATGCATCTTCATCTGTCTAGCAGCCTGAAAGTTTGTTCATGTCGTTTTCCAGGATTGTCATGAAGCATAGATTTGCTATCTCTTAGTGTTCCGAACTGTCTTCATCACTACAGCTTCCAAATGATTTGTTTTTGTTGAATCCTCTAAAAACCTTTCTTTTAAGATCTGGGCATTCAACTTGAACATGCCCATATCTTCCATACTCATAGCATTTTCCATCATTCTTGTCTTGTTCATTATATTGCTTGGTTCGCCTGGATGGTATCCTACCTCTTCTTGTGTTTCGGTATCTTCTCATCAAACCAACCATGTTCCTTGATACCATGGCAATCTATTCTTCAAGAGCTTCAAGGTCGTCATTAGTATCATTTTCTGTCCTTTCGGTTGTAGCCTTGAAGGTGACTGTTTTCTTCTTCTCTTCCTGGCTTGTTTTCTTGAGGTGAGTTTTCTCGAATGCTATAAGATCTCCTTGAAGCTCATCATAAGAAAGTTTATTTAGATCTAGTGATTCGAGTGCAACTACATTTGTCTGACAAGTGGTAGGAAGACTCCTCAGAATTTTCCGAACTTGATCACCACTTGAGTATGGTTTACCAAAAGCTTTTAGATCACTAATGATTTTGCTGAACCTCGCAAATATTTCTTCAATGGATTCTCCTTCTTTCATCTGAAAAAGTTCGTAGTCATGAACCAACATGTTTATGTGAGTTTCTTTTACTTTGCTTGTTCCTTCATAAATAACTTCCAGTTTATCCCACATTTCTTTTGTTGTATCACAACTAGAAATTTTCTCATATTGCTCTCCACTTATAGCATTATAGAGTAAGTTTCTTGCTTTAGCATTGACTTGAACAACTGCCATTTGCTCGTTTGTGTACTCATCTATATCTTCTGAATCAGCAGTGGTTGAGCAGTTGCTGGTAGTGGATAGTTTTCCTTTTTGATAACTCGCCAAACTTTGACATCATAGGATTTTGCATATATTTCCATACGCACTTTCACATAAGAAAAGTGTTGTCCAGTGAAATACGGTGGCCTAACTTGCGATGTCCCTTTTTGAAAGAGTGCTCCAACAATAACTTGATTTGCCATATTTTTTCTCACAAGTTGTTAAGCAAAAAGTGTGAGACTAGCTCTGATACAAATTGAAAGTGCAGGAGGGGGGGGGGGGGGGG
>MCJB01049796.1:206551-247413 GCA_002018475.1 Nicotiana obtusifolia
GGGGGGGGGGGGGGGGGGATGAATTGCCTATTTAAAAATACTTTTATAAGTAGTTGACTAGTTTACCAATTAGTCGATTGAAAATAAGAACAGGATAATAGTAAATGCAAACATAAAGTGCAGGAAATAAAGACACCAGAATTTTTATACTGGTGCGGATTTAATGTGAATCCTAGTCAAGTCCCCTGGGGTTGCAAGGGTGTTCTCTTTCAGTGATCGATATTTCTTGAGTACAGAATGGATGATGTAGCTTTACACCAACAACTTGATCTCTATGTCTCTTTTCTTTACTTGATATAATGCCTCACCAGTGTTTATCTCTTTTTCTTCTCTCACTAATTACACAACAGATCTAACAGAAACTACAATGCTTGTTCGGAGTAGAACAAAAAAAGTAAAAATGGTTCATTCAAAGTATGTTCTTTTCAGGTCCGAAACATCTGTATATATACTTTCCATGAGGCCTTTGAGAATCTTGAGAGATTGCAAACCCAAGGGACTTGATCCTTGAAAGGAATCATAAATTGATTCTTTCCAAGAATAAGGTCAAATTTCCCGTTGATCTTCCTTGATTTGTGATCTTGATGAGCTTTCCATCCACTAGGCATATCTTTGTGTTACTTGAGGCGTATCCGCTGGATCCTTTGATTTCTGGCTTTATTGGTTTTCAGTGATCTCGTTCTCCTTTGATCTGGGCCTTCTAGTAATAGTTTCTATCAATCTCTGATTGATTTTTCTTGACGAATCTCCGCTGTTTTTTCCTTTTTTTGTTACTGATCATTGATTCTTTTCCTTCTTTGCTTTTGGACCCTCCGTTAATAAATTAAATCCTGGATACATTCTTGACTGGTATTGCTTCTTGAATCCTTATTCCTTGTGATCCTACACCAAATGGAATATATTATTTTTCCTCATTGAAACTTATAATTAACACTATCTACCCTTGCTCAAGTACGAATCAAGTAGAAATATTACGCAATAGTCTACCAAGAATATAGAAATATACAACACCGATTTCCATTTCTAAAGGAACTCATTATAGTTGGAAAAACGTTACAAGTCAATAGTTTTACGTGGAAGCAAAATGACAAAACAATATTTTTAATTCTCCCATACATAACGTGACCTATAATTTAACTACGGAGCCTCTAAACTGTCATGAGTAAAGTAAGCAAGTGCTGGTAACAAAGCCCCCACTATACCTAAAATAATATACAAATATTAGGAAAAACATGAGGGCCCTGAGTGTACAATGGAGCTCATCAAAATGCGCTGAAGAGTGAGGGCACGATACCGAGAATTTGTGTCGTCTGTGATGTACCACCTACATCCATTAAAGATACAGCGTCCTCAACAAGAATAGACGTTAGTACATGTAGAACAATACTAGTATGTAAAGCTAAATCCCCTCACATGAAATGTGATGTCAACATAAGAAAAAATCTATGAAAAAAATGAATAAATCAATATAAATAAAAAATGACATGCTATAACATACGGAAAGAGTGTAACATGAGTAAAAATTTCAAATAAACATTATTATTTTAGTTGAGATATCATTAGTTTCCTACATAGAAATGCATAACTACCATGTGTATGTCATGTGGTCCGATCTCGGCCCAATCAGCTTAGCCGTCTCACCACAATACCGTGTGGATTGACATAAATTTTCTAGCAACACATTCATTCTAATTAAGGGGTATAATATCATCATAATACGAAGGGACTCATTCCCTATTCGTCTTCCTATACCGGCACATGTAGTTTCGGGTAAAGGCCCTTACGACCTATACCTTCTCGGTTACATAATAAATCTCTCAAAAATATTTCTGTATAGCATTTAATAAAACCTTCGTTTTATTGACTCTTTTGGACATACATCATAATCGACCTGCTTGGCACAAATAGTCACATATCATATCTCTCTTTCGTTTCATTCATATGCTATGTGTCATTGAAAGTCATAAAAATATATTTAAAATATTGGAAAGTCATAGCTACAAATACATAAGTACAAGAAAGCTTAAAACACTTGAAACATTTTCAAAGTGGAGAGCGTAGCAATGGAAAATATAAGGTAAGTCGAGTCCATAAGCATCTGGTAATTCAATCATTTGAAGCAATTTGGAACAAAGGAAATGGGAGCTTGAACAAAACATACTTGGAGTTCATGAAATTCAATTCTATGGGACGAGCTTAGCCAAACATACTTTAACCAAGATTCCTCAGGGTTCATACTATGTTCCACGACTCATTGTACTTCAATATACATCACAAAATTTCAATTGAACTAACATTAGTGAGAATTTCTATGTTATGAGTCATTTATGCATTCTATCGGACATCTAAAGTGCATAGCCCTCTACCTCCTCTAATAATGGTGTTTCTTCATCCCTCACTCCCCTTACATGAAGACATTCACACCCATAACTATCCTTGGGTATCATGTGACCTTCAACATTAATGCATGGTGACCCAACTATAACGAAACAAAAACTACATCAAACATCACCCACTCCCTACTCTTCACAAAACCTAAACTCAAGGTTGGAAAGTTGTGGCTTCCAATCACCACCCTATAGGCCCCAATTACTCAAATTATATCTATAGTTCTATTATTAAACATTGCATGTGAGCTTGGGATGAAGTCTTACTTTGTTAGCCGAAGAACTTGTGAGTTTCTCCCTTAAATCTCTACGGATTTGAGCTAGGAATTGAAGTGTTGAAGTGTGGAGGTTCCTCGCTCTCTCTCTAGGGGTTGGTTCTCTCTCTTAAGATAATCAGATTTGCCTTTCCTAATCACCCTCTAAGCACTTGTTAAAAATAGAGTCTGGGTAAAATTTTTTCCAAAAATGCCCCACCGAAACAGATCTGCTATCGCGTAATGGACTGCATAATTCTTCTGCGATTTACAAAATGGACCGTGGAATGATCCTCCAATTTACAAATACACTGAATAGATATGTGAGATTCCGCGGTCCGCATATTCTCCTTCAAAAATCTCGGGCCATTTTGTAACTGATCTACGGCTCGTGAAACAGAGTTGCAGTCTACAAAGTCTGCTGCAGAATGGACTCCTAGAACTGATGCTCCACTGACCCATTTTGCTACCATTCTACAGTCCGTGAAGCTGATCTGTGGTCCGCATAATTGATCACATAATCAACCTTTTGAACTGGTGCTCCTCTCTACTTCGCGACGCATTATGTGGTCTACAAATCCGTTCCGCGGCTCGCAAAGCCCCCCGTGAAACTTTCATTCAACCTTCCGAACATCTTAGCTTGTTCTTGGCACTTTAAAGCCTTATATCCTTGGCGAACTCTTATGGGGATTTACATTCTCTCCTACTTAGGGTCATCCATTTTTGAACTAGGGTTAGAGTCTTCCATAGATGTCGATCATGACTTAGCTCCCCACTTTAACACCATAAATCACCTATCACCAATGCCCCGAAATTTGGCTGCCCCCAGATCATCAAACATTTTGGTAGAGTTTCCTTTGCATCTAGGCCTATCCACCGGTCAGAGAGCTACAAAAACCAACCTAACAACACATCTCATAGCCCCACAAATTATTACAAACATAAAAGCAACATGAACCATAACATTATATTTATTGCATTGCCATTAAGGATGCCTTAGCATAAACTTTACGAATTCAAGACATAATGCATGAAAAAGAAACTTCTAGTATCTTTTAGATATGGCCAACTGGTTCTACAAACAAATGGGGATATTTTTTCTTTATATCTTCCTCTGCCTCCCAGGTGACCTCTTCGACTTGTTGGTTTCACCATAGCACTTTGACGGAGGCAATCTCTTTATTTCTCAACTTACGAACTTGTCTATCAAGGATGACAACTGACACTTCTTCATAGGTTAGGTTTTCATTAAGCTCAATGCTCTCTAGAGGAATATTGAGTGACGGATTATGAATCACTTTCTTCAATATGGACACGTGGAACACAAGATGCATAGACGATAGGTCTCAAGGAAATTCAAGCCAATAAGCTACTTGGCTAATTCTTTCCAAAACCCTTTAAGTTCCAAATCGAATGATGTCTTTCACGGGAGAAACTTTCAGGAACACCCAATCATCTTCCTTGATCTCTAAATCTCTGTGCTACACGTTCGAATATGACTTCTAGTGACTCTGAGAGATTTTCAACCATTACTTGATGATCTTGACCTTATCTATAGCATGGTGCACGAGGTCTGGCCCTATCAATTCTGCTTCACCAACTTCGAACCAACCAATAGAGGACCTATATCTCCTGGCATATAAGGCCTCAAATGATGTCATTTGGGTACTCACATGATAGCCGTTGTATAGGAAAATTCTATGAGCACCAAATAATCATCCCAACTGCCCTTCCTCAAGCATTTGAATAGTTCGCTCGGCTTGCCCATCAGTCTAAGGATGGAAGGCTGTGCTAAGATTCACTTGAGTACCCAAACCTTGCTGAAATTTTTGCCAAAAGTTAGCGGTGAATTGTGCTCCTCGGTCCGAGATGATGGAAAATGGAGTGCCATGCAATCGAACTATTTCCTTGATATACATCTGAGGATAGTGTTCTGCTGTGTCCGTGGCTTTAACAGGAGAGAAGTGTGCTGACTTCGTAAGCTGGTCCATAATTACCCAAATTAAGTCAAACTTACAAGGTGTGCAAGGTAGACCTACTATCAATCAATGTTGATTATCTCCCACTTCCTCATTGGAACTTCTATATTCTATGCCAAACCACCGGGCTCTAATACTCGGCTTTCACCTGCTGGCGATTTGGGTACATAGGCACAAAGTCTGATATATCCATTTTGATGTCATTCCACTAGTAGATCTCCTTAAATCATGATAAATCTTCGTAGAGCCTGGGTGTACTGAATACTTAGAAGTATGAGCCTCAATCATGATTCTCCCTTTAAGGCCGCCTACATCGGTGCACATAATTAACCTTGGTACCTCAATGTATCATCATTCGCACCTAGAGAAAAAACCATGGCCTTGTGTTTATGAATCCTTCTTTCAATTGCACCAAGAGAGGATTGTCATACTGGTTCTCCTTTACCTCCACCACAAGCGATGAGTCGTCTTTGTTTTGGACAATCACACTGTCCTTGTTAGAGTCTATGAGCCTGACTCTAAACAAGACAACCGGTGAACTACCTTGGCCATCGACCTTTGGTGTGCCTTCAAGTGAGCCAAACTACCCATCGATTCCCGGCTGAGAGCATCAGCCAAAACATTAGCCTTTCCCGAATAATAGAGAATGTTGATGTCGTAGTCTTTAAGTAACTCAATACATCTCCTTTTTCTCATATTCAACTCCTTATTCTTGAAGATATATTGAAGACTCTTATGGTCAGTGTATATATCCACATGGACCCCATACAAGTAATGATGCCAAATCTTCAATGCAAACACCACTGCCGCAAGCTCTAAGTCATGAGTTAGATAATCTTCTCATGGTTCTTGAGTTGCCTTGAGACATACTCCACTACCTTGCCAAGTTGCATTAGTACACACCTGTCACGACCAAAAATTTCACCGGAGCTGTGATGGCACCTGACACCGCTTGTTAGGAAAGTCAGCAACAAGTATGCAGAAATTTTCAACAACAGTAAGAAACAGTCTCAATAACAGAATAGCATAAATAACTAAAGTCAACATGATGATACAACTGAAAACCATCCAAAATGTGGTATCACCAAATGCATGAGCTCTATAGAGATCTAACTCCTGAATTTGCACATAAAGTGTAGAGTGTAGTATGAGTATAATCGACCCCATATACTTAGTAAGTAGCAAGCCTATCCTCGACCTGAAAGTAGGGACAAGGTTGGCAAGGTCCAGTACTCACTTTCAACAGCCGAGGACAATAATAACATCATAATAATAGCAAAAAGGAAAAGCAGCTCAACTAATATCAGGTTCAACTCTATCACAAACGGATGAGAAATAAGCATGCTTTTCAAGTATAACAATCAAGACATCCATTTTTTCAAAAAAATCACCTAGATATGTATTTATCAAACTAAACTGTGATTACAAGCTCTAAACATCAAATAAAGACATCAATTACCAATTAATATGAGAAACTATATATTTGCATGACAAATATACATGTCAAAATCAACAACACCACAGTTTAATCATCTGGAATAAGTATTCCTCAATCATATTCATAGTGCCTGGAATAAGTATTCCTCAATCATACTCTCAGCACTCTCATGGTGCCTAGCTAAATACCCCTGAATCATTACACACACACACACTCAGCACTGTACGGGTGCCTGACATAAGTCCCTCACTAAGCACATATCATGTGCCTGCACTTATAAGGCCAAAAGTGACATGGGTTATCACCTGACTCCGGAGGGGCGGATCTTAGCCCAAGCGCCGATTGGATCAAAAGTCAACGATCGATATCACTCAGCCCAATATGGGGCCTTGACGCAAGTGTCACCTTATAATCAATATCAACGCGACTCTACAACCCAAGATAAGTCATCAGTCTGCTCAACATATCTCTATGACCCAAAATCAATCATCAATCTCTTCAAGTTTCATTGTGCCGACATCTGACAGTACCATAATCAAGATATTGCACAAAAAATACCAACGCCACAACTCAACACAAACTCGTGTCACACACAAGGACTCTAAAAACATGTGAGATAACATATAAAGAGTGCATAGATACAGAGACATAACACGCGGATATAATATTATGACTGAAAAATATGATTACGGCTAATGCAAATAGCTCAACATAGCAAAAATAGCCCTATCATGTCTCAAACAGATAAGCAGTAACCTAGATATGATTTCTAGCATGAATAATAGCTCACATAGTCATACAAATAGAGAAAACACGGTATCAAAGAAGGCATGATAACAAAACAAGACATGTAATGGCCTAATGTGTTAGATCTACGTTTATTTTAATAATTTAAAATAACACATTCTTATCCTTTATGCGCATCAACACTCCTTGAGCAATGCAGAAAGCATCAAAGATTTCAGACAAAAAATGAAGGAGTAGCAAAAATTCAAAAGCAAAATCAATCAAGGATTTGGCAGAAGATTAAGGAGGATATTATAGGAAGGACCATAATCAAAGGAAATCAAAGGCACAAAACTATACGCTGGTGATTCCTCCATCTAAGGATGATAATCAAAAGCCGGAATCAAGGGATCTAATTTGATACTTCAAATAACAGGAAAATCTGTTCAGCAAAGGAAAAATCCAATCAAAACCACAAGTCAAGGAAAATCAATAGAAGCAACATCTTATTCTTGGAAAGAATCAATCTACGATTCCTTTCTGAGATCCACTCCTTTGGGTTTGTAATTTCTCAAGATTTACAAGACAAGAAGACCTCACGGAGTATAAATACAGAACTGTATCAGCCTGGAAATAACATACTTTGATCGAACCACTATCAATCTTTTGTTCTACTCCAACTAAGCATTGTAGTCTACTCTAGATCTACTGTGTAACTAGGAAGAGAAGAAAGAGAGAAAAATCACTAGTGAGGCATTGTATCAAGAAGCAACAAGTTATATATTGACTAAGCTGTTGGTGTATAACTACATCAACCCTCATTTATTAAGAAACTTCTAATACTTGAAAGAGAACACCCTTGCAACCTAAGGGGACTGGACGTAGGATTCACATTGAATCCGTACCGGTATAAAAATCCCGGTGTCTTTAATTTACCCCCTCTTTCAATTGGTATAAGAGTAGGTCTCACATTTTTATCTCTTGCTTAACAGCTAGTGAGAAAAGATCATGTCAAATCAAGTAACTATTGGAGTCCTCTTTTAAGAAGGGACATCGCAAGTAAGGCCATCATATTTCATGGACAACACTTCTCTCATTGGAAGGTGCATATGAAAATTTATGTAAAGTCCTATGATGTTAAAGTATGGCGTGATTATCCACTTCCAGCAGCAGGACAACCACCCATTGATCCTGAAGATATAAATGAGTACACTGACGAGCAAATGGCTATTGTCCAAGTTAATGTTAAGGCACGAAACTTGCTTTATAATTCTATAAGTGGAGAAGAGTATGAAAAAATTTTCAATTTGTGATATCGCCAAGGAAATGTGGGACAAACTGGAAGTTACTTATGAAGGAACCAGCAAAATGAAAGCTCGGATAAACTTGTTGGTTCATGACTATGAACTCTTCCAAATGAAAGAAGGAGAATCTATTGAGGAAATTTTTGCAAGATTTAGCATAATCATTGGCGATCTGAAAGCTTTTGGTAAACCTTTCTCAAGTGGTGATCAGGTTCGAAAAATCCTAAGAAGTTTTCCTACCACATGGCAGACAAAAATAGTTGCACTTGAATCTCAAGATTTAGACAAACGATCATATGATGAACTACGAGAAGATCTCATAGTATTTGAGAAAACACATCTCAAGAAAATGTATCAGGAAGATAAGTAGAATACAGTTGCTTTCAAAACTACAACTGAAGGACTTGAAAACGATATTGATGATGATGCAGAAGCTCTTGAAGAAGAAATTTTCATGGTGTCAAGAAACATGAATGGATTGATGAGAAAATACAAAACACAAAAAGGGAAAGATGTCATCTAGAAGAACCAGACAATACAATGAACACGAAAAAAATGACAGAAAATATTTTGAAATTGGAAGGTATGGTTTTGTTCAAGATGAATGCCCGAATCTTAAAAGAAAAGTCTCTAGAGGGTTCAATAAAAATAAATCTTTCAGAAGCTGGAGTGATGAAGATAGCTCAGAACATGAAGAAAGAGCAAACCTGTGTGCTTCATGACCATTTTGGAAAATAATATGAACAAATAATCTGGTTGCTAGACTGATGAAGATGCATCAGACGATGAATGCAAAGAAGCAGTGAAAATTGCTTCATGGCACGTGGTGAAACAAGCGAGGTAAGACCCTATAACTGTGATAGATGTGACGAATTGCAGGATATTCTTAACCTTACCCTAAAAGAGTCTCAAAAAATGTCAAATGAATTAAAGCAATAGGGAGAAGAAGGACTGAGAAATTAAACTTGAAGTCTGTGAAATCGAGAGAGATGTGCTTCAAGATAAAGCTCAGGAATTGCAAATGCAACTTAATGGCATGCGCAAATCCACTAGTCATAGTTCTATCAAGTCTAACCAAGTGACTTACAAGTCAACTGTGAAAAGACCTGTTAGAACTGAGTCCACAAGTACTAATACAAGTGGTAGATAAAAAATTGGATCCACTCATGTGTGTCAATACTGTAACAAGGTTGGACATAAATATTCCTTCTGTAGATTTTGTAAAACAAATTTTTCGGGATGGATTTGGAAACCCAAAAACAATCCTGATCCCAGTAAAACTAACTAAAAAGGACCCAAGAAAACTTGGGTACCTAAAAGAAAGTGATAATTCTATCTTGAAGGAATGCCACAGAAAGAGTCGCAAAGGGAAATGGTATTTAGACAGTGCATGTTTCAGTCACATGGCGGGTGACAAAAATTTGTTCGAAGAAGTCACAAAAATAAATTGAGGAAATGTCAAATTTGGTGATGATTCAAAAGGAAAGATCGTTGGTACCGACATAGTTCCATTCAGCAGTGACTGATATTACAGAAGTATACTTTGTGGATGGACTCAACTATAATCTCTTGAGCGTAAGTTAGCTATGTGATTCAGGATATGAAGTTAAATTTAAGAAAACAAGATGTGCCATTGAAGATGAGTCAGGTATAATCATTCTCCCAGGAAAAAAGTATGGAAATGTATACATTCTTGATGATATTGAAAATCTAGATAGTCATATTTGTTTGGCATCCATATATGATGATCCATGGCTTTGGCTTAAAAAACTTGGTCATGCAAGAATGCATTTAATTAAAAAACTCTCAAAGCATGATCTAGTAACTCAACTTTTATAAAAATCATGTATGTGATGCATGTCAGATTGGCCAACAAACTAGAAACTCTTTCAAACCCAAAGACATTGTGTCCACAACCAAGCCCTTACAATTACTTCACATGGATTTGTTTGGACCCACTAGAACTGCATGCATTGGAGGTATACGATATGGTTTTGTTATTGTTGATGATTACTCACGTTTTATATGGGTTATTTCCTTATCTCATAAAGATGAAGCTTTGAAAAATCTTGAGATTTTCTGCAAAAGAATTTAAAAAGAAAGGGTATCTCATCACAACCATTTAAAGTGACCATGGAGGAGAATTTGAAAGCAGAGTCTTTGAAGATTTCTACAACGATCAAGGATATACTCACAATTTTTTAGCCCCAAGATCACCCCAACAGAATGGGGTAGTTGAATGCAAGAATAGAACTCCGCAAGATATGACCAAAACAATGATAATAGAACATTCATTACCAAATTATTTTTGGGCAAAAGCAATAAGCACAACATGTCATATCCTCAACAGATATCTCATAAGACCCATTTTGAAGAAGACTCCATATGAATTATGTAAAGGTAAAAGGCCTAATATAGGCTACTTTTATTCGTTCGGAAGTAAGTGCTTCATCCATAATAATGGTAAGGAGAACCTTGATAAATTTGATCCAAGGAGCGATGAAGGTATTTTTCTCGGTTATTCCATTAATAGTAGATCTTTTAGAGTTTACAACAAACGTACTTTATCTGTAGAAGAATCAGTTCATGCCTTTTGATGACAATAACATTACGGCCGAGAAAAGAATTATTATGGATGATGAAGATATCAATCAAGAAGCACTACAAGCAAACAAGTCACAAAAGTCGATTGATAGTACAAACATAGTCACGGAGTCAGCTAGCGAACATGTTGGCAACCATACTGAACCACAAAAAGAGTCAACTACTCCTGCAATTGGAACACGACCAAATGAATGGAAAAGCGAACCCGAATACCCTCAAAAGTTTATCATAGGGGATCCAAGAGAAAGAATAAAAACCAGAGGAACCCTCAAAAAGAAGGCAAAAATTGCACTCATTTCTCAAGTCGAGCCAAAGAAAGTTGATGAAACCTTAAAAAACTCCAGCTGGGTACAAGCTATGCAGGATGAATTTGATCAACTCGACAAGAATCAAGTCTGGGTACTGGTACCTAAGCCAGCACATGCTACTGTCGTTGGAACAAAGTGGGTATTCAGAAACAAGTTAATGAAGATGGAAAGGTAGTCAGAAACAAAGCCAGATTAGTAGCTCAAGGCTACTCACAGCAAGGAGGAATCGACTATGATGAAACCTTTGCATCGGTAGCACAGTTAGAATCAATTCGCATACGACTTTCCTATGCATCTTTTAAAGATTGTAAACTATTTCAAATGAATGTCAAAAGTTCTATTCTAAACGGTTTTATTGATGAGGAGGTATATGTAAAACAACCTTCTGGCTTTAAAAACTCACAATTTCCTTACCATGTATATAAGTTAGCCAAAGCTCTTTATGGACTCAAACAAGCCCCTCGAGCTTGGTATGAAAGATTGAGTTCCTTTCTAACTGATCATGAGTTCATCAGAAGTAAGATAGATACTACTTTATTCATCAAAAGATCCACCAAAGGTAATCTCATTATCTAGATCTATTTAGATGATATTATATTTGGCAGCACTAATCTTCTTTTATGCAAGGATTTCTCAAATCTCATGCAGAGTGAGCCAGACCAAGTATATAAAGGAATTAATTCAAAAGTTTGGAATGAGAAATGCCAAAGCAATTGGAACTCCTATGAGTCCTTTTACAAGTTTATACAAGGATGAACAGGGAAACTCAGTGGACGAAACCAAGTATCGCTGAATGATTGGATCCTTACCATACCTAACTGCTAGTCGATCAGATATCATGTTCAATGTTTGTACATGTGCCAGGTTTCAGTCAGCTCCTAAGGCGTCACAATTAACTGCAGTAAAGCGAACAATTCACTATCTTGTTGGAACCATTTCTTATGGATTATTGTATCCATGCTCTAACAATTTTAAACTTGAAGGATTTTCAGATGTTGATCTTGCAGGTGACATGGAAGACAGAAAAGGCACAAGTGGCATTTGTCAATTATTGGGAAAGGTATTAATCTCCTGGAACAGTAAGAAACAGGGATCAATAGCTCTTTCCACAACTGAGGTAGAGTACATTGCAATCGGACAATGTTGTGCTCAATTACTCTGAATGTCACATCAATTGGGTGACTATGAATTATCTTTTAAACCTATTAAAATATTTTGTGATAATTTTAGTACTATATGTCTTTCTAAAAGTCCTGTGCATTATTCTAAAGCAAAGCATATAGATATAAAATATCATTTTATTAGAGATCATGTCCTTAAAGGGAACATAGAATTATCGTTTGTAAGTTCCACTGATCAATTGGCGGATATTTTTACAAAACCCCTGCTTGAGGACATATTTTGTGCATTACGAGACTCTCTTCGCATTATTTCCATTAATTCATAATATTAGGGCCTTTTTGATATTTTTCATTTTGCCATCACTTATTCTGCGTATTTCTTTACATGTGTAAGTGGCATTAATTATGTATTCTTTACTTTTTCCTTTTCACACTTTTTCATGCCTTTTCAGAGATCAGTCAATCATAGCGTCGAATCACTGATGCCTTTTCGTCTGTACTCAATCGTCAGTTTTCATTTTTTTTAACTCAAGTTCATCCACCAAAATCCCTCACATTGTTTGTATCTCCAATTCTCTGCTCCTAACCCTACAATGGAAAAAAACTCCAAAAACCCCTCTGCCTCAACTCGCAAAAGCACTCATTCTCGAGCAAAACCCTCTTGTCAACCTCCTGAGCCAGTTAATCTAAGATCAGACCACTATGAGGATTTTGCCTCCTCTAAGGACCTCTTAGATGATGCGTGTAGTCTCAACGAAAAAGCCCTAGGAAAATGACGCATGGAAGATATCCTTGAAACCTTCACACCCAAAAAGCCCAAAACTGATCTCTCAAGTTCTCTCAAATTAGCCCTGATTTTTTTGCGACACTCCCAATGCCTTCATAGCCTTCAAAGACAAACCTGTAGCCCATGGCAGAGTCATTGCTCTAAGTGTCATGGAAACTCTCAACTGCAAAGTCAATGAGCCCTTCGACTCCCCCAGGCTGGAAAATCTTTCTCTGTTTACCTCCTCCAAAGGTATACGAATCCCTTGTTAAAATATTCTATGCTAATATTCGCTCTAACAAACTTGACAAGTTAGAAACCTTAGTACTTGGCAAACACACTGTGTTGGACAATGCTCTGTTTGACTCTATCTTTCATTTTAAGTGTTTTGGTTTCTCTATGCATTTTATGAATACCTGGCCTGACGATTTTGAAATTTCTTTTGATCAAGCAAAAGGTGTATAAGAGTCACCCTCTGATTCCCTTCCCGGTCAATTAGGACCTGCTGATATTTGTTTCGAAATTCGTGTCCTAGCACATATTGTGGCAATCACTCTTCTCCTAAGAACATGATCTTTCTCTACCTTTTTCCAACATGATACCTTCCTGATCTACTGTTTTTTGACTAAACACAAGGTCAAATTATCCTCCTGCGCCATCAATTTCATGATAGAGAGTGCCGATGATCCCAAGAGTCTTCCCTATGGTATGGTCAATACCCATCTATTAGAAGCCCACAACATATCTCTTGCCAACTATCCCTTTGTCACTGCCACCAAGTCTTAGAACTCCAGAGCATTCTCTAGCATAGGGTACATCACAATAAAGGGAACTTGGGTAAAGAAGCAAGATGGTAAAGCTAGAAATGCCCCCTCCGACTCAAAAGCAAAAACCTTTGTGTCTCTTCCCAGTGGAGGTGATCCTGATCTCTGGGAAAAGTTAGCCTCCACCAATGACAAATTGACTGTCATCAAGGACTCACTAACCTCTATGCAAAGAACAATTAAAGATGTCCATGGAGTGTCAAAGGAGACATGCTCTGATGTGTCCAAGATCAGGGTTCAGATTCTCAAGACTACAGAAAATGCAGTAAAGGCTTTTAAAAAGGTGCACGGCAGGATTGATGGGATCTCAGTCATAGTGAATGCAAGCTTCGGACGCCACAAGAAAGTTGTCTACAATACCCTTACCTACTTTTTGCGGCGTTGATGCATGGTTGTTCAAAACAATTTCTTTTTGCTTCTTTGGGGACTAATGTTTCAATCATTTATTGTACTGTTAAGACAATTACTTTTTCTCTTACATGCTAAATTAGATAACTATAGACTGATATTACTAACTTTGTGCTGATGCCAAAGGGGGAGAAAGTAAGCAGGTTAAGGCAGGTGCCTTGGCCTTTATTCCCTGGATTCTAGTGGTTGTTCTTTGTTCTGTATGTTTTCTTGCAAGTACATCGTACAGTGCAAGATTGAGGGAGAGTCGCTACAACCACTGCTTAACAGGATGTCAAGCTCAGGGGGAGTCGACTAGACACATCTGACAGGAAACATAAATTGAGGGGGAGTCGGCTACAACAAACGAAGAGTCGACTGATAAACAGGGAAGTAAACTGATGTTATCACATTTTTATTTTGTCGTCATCAAAAAGGGGGAGATAATTAGATCTACGTTTATTTTAATGATAAAAAATAACACATTCTTATCCTTTAAGTGCAGCAACACTCCTTGATCAATGAAAAGGAAGCATCAAAGATTTGAGATGAAAAAGAAAGGAGTAGCAAAAATTCAAAGGCAAAATCAATCAAGAATTTGGCAGAAGATAAGGAGGATATTATTGGAAGGACCATAACAAAAGGAAATCAAGGGCACAAAACTATGAACTGAAGATTCCTCCATCTAAGGATGATAATCAAAAGCCGGAATCAAGGGATCTGATTTGATACTTCAAATAACTAAAAAATCTGCTCAGCAAAGGAAAAATCCAATGAAGACCACAAGTCAAGGCAAATCAACAGAAGCAATATCTTATTCTTGCAAAGAATCAATCTACAATTCCTTTTTGAGATCAACTCCCTTGGGTTTGCAATCTCTCAAGATTTATAAGACAATAAGACCTCACGAAGTATAAATACACAACTGTATCGGCCTAGAAAGAACATACTTTGATAGAGCCACTATCAATCTTTTTGTTCTACTCCAAACAAGCATTGTAGTCGACTTTAGATCTACTGTGTAACTAGGGGGAGAAGAAAGAGAGAAAAATCATTGGTGAGGCATTATATCAAGAAGCGAGAAGTTATATAGTGACTAAGTTATTGGTATATAACTACACCAATCCTCCTGTATTGAGAAACTTTAAATACTTGAAAGAGAACACCTTGCAAACCAAGGGGACTGGATATAGGAATCATATTGAATCCGAACCAATATAAAAATCTTAGTGTCTTTAATTCCTGCATTTTTTACTTCTGTTTTTATTTAGATTATGTTCTTACTTTTAGTCGACTAATTGGTAAACTAGTCAACTACCTAGGATATAAAAAGAAAAATCGACAATTCACCCCCTTCTTGTACTTGCATAATGTCTACTAGGATCATGAATAACCAATACTCTAAGAACCCTTTGCCTCTTAAATCAGCCTCCGAACGAGTGAAATCTAGTCAATATCTCAATAACATCAACTAATGTCATGTGAATCTATTCCAAACAATAAAACTTCAATAATTAATCAATTACACAAAGTAAACCAAAAGTCAACTCAGGGCTGCTTTTCGAGACCCGACAAAACTCATAAATCCCGACTACCCATTTGAATACAAGTCCAAATTCAAGTTTCATCCAAATACGACTCTAAATCGGGGTTCAAATCACAATTATTCGCTTTCCAATATCTAGCATAAAACCCCCAAATTTCTCTTTCAAATTTCATAATCTACCTATAATAATCATTGGGAAAACAAGATATATTATGAAAATCAAGTAGAGGTCAGTTAATTTCAAAGTGGTGATGAAAATCTCCCCACAAATTGCCTCTAGTTGAGCTCAAAAACTCAAAATAGTGAAAATAAGCCAAACCTTCGAAATATATTCTCATGGCAGTGATTCCACATCTGCAGACCACTTGGTCATTTCTACGACGTGGTATCTGCAGAAAAACAATGGCAGATGCGAGCTCCACTTAAACAGTCCACCCTCGCTTCTGTGCTAACAGTCCACTTCACCGCTACTCGGTCCAGTTCTGCAAAGACGCATTAGCTCTCTAACCTCATAGGTGCGCAAGCGCTTCTGCGTAAACACTTCCGCACAAATGGACTCCCAAGCCCAGGACAAACTCTGCTTTTGCACTCTCCTCCTTGCTTTTGCAAGCTCGCACATGCACCCAAAGTTCCACAGGTGCGACATACGAGAACATGTTCTGCCGATATGGCACAAAAGTATCTAAAACACTCTCGATCCCTCCGGGACCCCGTCCAATCATACCAACCAGTTCAAATACATTGTCCAAACTTATCCAAATACTCATAACACTACGAACAATGTCAAACCAAGAATCGTCGATCAAAAATCAATTTCTTAATTTCCAAACTTTCCAACTTCATTGAACAAGTCTGAGTCATGCCTAAATATTCCGGATTCCAACCAAACTTCACACAAAATTTCCCAAGCACTAAATGAACTTATTCCAAGTCCTAAATCAATAATCCGAGTCTGATATCACCAAAGTCTCGGTCAAACCTATAAACTTTCCAACCTTCAAATTCTCAACTTTCGGCAAACAGAGCCAAAATATCTCATAAACCTCCAAATCCAAATCCTAACATACGCCTAAGTCTAAAATCACATACAAACCTATTGAAGCCATCCAATCACCAATCCAAGGTCATCAACTCAAAAGTCAAACTTTGGTCAACTCTTATAACTTAAGCTTCCAACAATGGAATTATGTGTTCCAATACACTCTCAAACCTTCCCAAAACCCAACCAACTACCCCGCAAATCAAAAAATAACGCATAAGGATATGAGAAGCATAAATAGGGAAACATTAGTCAAATACATAAAACGACCATATCAGGTCATTACATTCTCCCCCTCTTAAGCAAATGTTCGTCCTCGAACGAATTTAGAATCATACCTGGAATATCAAAAAATATGAGAATATCTACTCTGCATATCATGTTCGGTCTCCCAGGTCGCTTGTTTGATGGTTGAGCTCTCATTAAACCTTCACTGATGCAATATCTTTCGATCTCAGCTTCCGAACCTGCCTATCCAAAATAGCACCGGCACCTCTTCATATGCCAAATTCTCATCCAACTGCACTGAACTGAAATCTAACACATGTGACCGATCCTCATAATACTTATGAAGCGTGAAAACATGAAACACTGGATGGACTCCCCACAAGATGGGTGGCAAAGCAAGTCTATAGGCCACTTCACCAACTCTCTGTAACACCTCAGATGGACCAATATACCAAGGGCTCAACTTGACCTTCTTCCCAAATCTCATCACGCCCTTGATAGATGAAACTCGAAGAAGAACCTTCTCACCTACAATGAAAGCCACACCATGAACCTTCCAATCAGCATAATTCTTTTGCCTGGACTGTGTTGTACGAAGCCACTCCTGAATCAACTTCACCTTTTCCAAAGCATCGCGAACCTAATCTGTGCCCAACAAACTAGCCGCACAAAGCTCAAAGCAACCAACTGGAGAACGACATTGCCTCCCATATAAGGCCTCATAAGGAACCATTTGGATACTAGACTGATAGTTGTCTTGTATGCCAACTCTGCCAATGGTTGAAATTGATCCCACTAGCCTCCGAAATCTATAACATAGGTGATAAACATATCCTCCAAAATTTAAATCATCCACTCGGACTGTCCATTCATTTGAGGGTGGTGAAATGCAGTGCTCAGGTCAACCTGTGTACCCAACTCTCGCTGAACAGTTCTCCGAAAGTGCAAGGTAAACTGAGTCCCTCGATCTGATAGACACATGCACACCCTGAAAGCGAACAATCTCTCTAATGTAGATCTTAACCAACTACTCTAAAGTGTTGGAAGTCATGACCGGAATGAAATGTGTAGACTTGGTAGGTCTATCCACGACGACCCAAACAATATTAGATTTCCTCAAAATTCGTGGAAATCCTACCATAAAGTCCATGGTAATGTGCTCCCACTTTCACTCTAGTATCTCATCTTGTGAAGTAAACTACTCGGTCTCTGGCGCTCTTACTTGGTCTAGTAACAATTCAAACATTGCGCAGCATATCCAATAATGTCCTTCTTCATCCTTCGCCAAGATACAACAATATTCAATAATAATGCTGCTTCAAATCAAGATACATCTTCATAGAACCTGGATGAATAGAATACCGCGAACTATGAGCCTCCTCAAGAATCAACTCTCTCAAGCCATCCATATTAGGAACACAAATCCGACCGTGAAGTCGCAATACACCATCATCACCAATAGCCAACTCTTTCGTACCACCTTGCAACACCGTGTCCAAGGACAAGCAAATGGGATCATCATACTGACGAGCCTTGATGTGCTCAAACAAGGACGACTACGCAACAACACAAGTGAGAACCCTACTAGGCTTAGCAATATCCAATATCACAAATCTATTAGACAAAGCCTGAATATCAATAGCCAAAGGTCTCCCCATAGCTGGAATAAATACCAAACTCCCCATGCTCTTCGCCTTCCTACTCAAGGTATCAGCTACCACATTCGCCTTCCCGAGTGATACAAGATAGTGATATCATAATCTTTCCAAAACTCCAACCACCTCTACTACCTCAAATTCAAATCCTTTTGCTTGAACAAATGCTAAAGACTCCAATGATCAGTGTAAATCTCACAAGACACGCCATACAAGTAATGCCTCCAAATCTTGAGCGCGTGAACAATAGACGCCAACTCCAAATAATGAACTGGATAGTTCTTCTTATGGGCTCAACTTGCACGATGCATAGGAAATCACCCTATCGTTCTGTATCAACACACAACCAAGACCAACATCTGAAGCATCACAATAAACAGTACACATCCCCAATCCTAAGGGCAATACCAAATCTGGAGCTATAGTCAAAGTTGTCTAGAGCTTTTGAAAGCTCTACTTACACTCGTTAGACCATCTGAATGAAGAACCCTTCTGAATCAACTTGGTCAATGGATATGCTATAGATTGAAACCCTTCCAGAAAGCGACGATAGTAACCAGCCAAACCCAAAAAATTCTAATCTCTGTAGTGACAGAAGGTTTGGGACAACTCTGAACTGCCTCAGTCTTCTTAGATCTACCTTGATCCCATCACTAGACACCACATGGCCCAAGAATGCCATCGAGTCCAGCCAAAACTCACACATGAAGAACTTTGCACACAACGTCTTCTCCCATAAAGTTAGAAGCACAATTCTCAAATGTTGCTCATGATTCTCCCTACTACAAGAATGTACCAAGATATCATCAATTAACATGATAAAGAAAGAATCAAAAAAGGGATTGAACATAGTGTTCATCAAATGCACGAGAGCCGCGGGGGCATTAGTCAAACCAAAAGACATTATCGAAAACTCATAATGCCCATAACGAGTCCTAAAAGCCGTCTTAGGAATGTCTGAAGCCCTAATGTTCAATTGGTGATACCCAAGATCTCAAGTCAATCTTTGAGAACATCCTAGCACCCTGAAGCTGAATAAATAAATCATCAACGCATGGCAGTGATACTTGTTCTTGATGGTAGCTGGTAATAATTACACATTCTCATTGACCTATCCTTCTTCTTTACAAACAACACCATCGCACCCCAAGGTGAAACACTAGGCTTGATAAACCCCTTATTTAGCAACTCCTACAAATGCTCCTTCAATTTCTTCAACTCAGCTGGAGCCCTACGATACAGAGAAATAGAGATAGGCTAAGTTCCTGGTGCCAAATCAATATCCCTATCGAGTGGCATGTGCGGTAGATCTGTAGAAATACATCCGAAAACTCTCTCACTACTGGAATTAATTCAACAGTAGGAGTATCAACACTAACATCTCTGACAAAAGCTAGATATGCCAAACACCCCTTCTCAACCATCTGTCGAGCCTTCAAAAATATCAATCTACTAGGAGCGTCACCAAGAGAACCCCTCCATTCCAACCTTGGCAAGCCCGACATAACCAACATCACGGTCTTAGCATGACAATCAAGAATCGCATGGTACAGAGATATCCAATGCATACTCAATATCACATCAAAGTACACCATATCTAACAATAAAAAGTCTGCCCTCGTCTCAAAACCACATATAGTGACCACACAAGATTGATAAACTCGATCCATCATAATGGAATCCCAAACCGATATAGATACATAAATAGGGATAACCAGCGAATCACATGGCATATCCAGATAAGAAGCAAAGTATGATGACATATATGAATAAGTAGAGCCAAGATCAAACAATACTGAAGCATTTGTGGCACACCAAAGCAATACTTGTAATAACTACATCAGAAGCGAAAACCTCCTTCCTCGCTAGGAACGCAAAGCATCTAGCCAGACCTCCATTAGACTGAGCTCCACCTCTAGGACGACCACATCTTGGATGACCTCCACCTTGGGCTAGCTGAGCGGGTGGCATAGCAACCAACGTAGGAATCATAGTTTGACCTCCCTACTGTCCTGAACCTCTGTGAAAATGGGGCCAGTATTTCCTGACATTCCTCACGTCTCTATACTCATAGAAACTTTTGATAAAAAATGACTGTTGGGCCTGAGTTGGACCCCGTGTACCATATCTACCAGAAGAACCTGATACAGATGAACCCTGAATAACTGGAGCGCAATGAGAACTCTGCGCTTGGGAGTGCGCTGAATGAAGACTGCACATGAGCTTCTCGACTAAATGGTGGTGCATGATAAGCTGGCCTGCCGAAATAGCTTCTCCAAAATCGACCTCAGCCTCCAGATGAGGCACCAACAAAGTTACCTGAATATCGAGACCTCTTGTCGCTACCTGCATCATCTCTCTAGTCTGGCTGTGGATGTGCTTAATATGACATGCTATCTCCACATCCTGATGAAATGAAGTCCCAAATTCTACCTCCCTATCCATAAAAAGGCGAATACCATGATAAAAACCACCAACGAATCTCCTCACTCTCTCTTTCTTAGAGGGAATCAAAATAGTAGCATGACGGAACAACTCGGTAAACCTCATCTCATAATCAGTGACTGAAATTTAACCCTGTAGAAGATACTCAAACTGCCTCCTCAGCTCATCTCTCTTGGTGTAGGGCACAAACTTCTCCACAAAGACCATGGAGAACCGAGCCCAAGTAAGAGGTGGGGAACCAACTGCTCTTCCTTGCTCATATGACTGCCACCACCTCTTGGCTGGCCCTCTAATCTGAAACACGGTGAAATGCCAACCATTGGACTCCACAAGTTCGAGATTTCGAAGATTCTCATAGAAACCATCAAGGAAATCAAAGGATCTTCTATAGGAGAACCATCAAAACACGGACGATCCATCCTCCGAAACCTCTCCAGCCTCTTTTGCTCATCTGCGGACAAAGCAGGCTCAACAACTGATCTAACACCAACTATTTGTTGTGGTGCAATAACTTGAACTACTCCCGATGTATAAAAAGTAGGATCAGTTTGCTCAGGGGTACGAGTAGTTAAGAGTTTGTGCTTCGCCCCTACCTGAGAAGTAGCTGGTGCAATAGGAAACATCTGACATGATAAAAAATCTTGAATAAACCAAAAATATAGACAAAAGCATCCTGAACAACTGGCATAGAAAATAAACTCAGGGGAACTTGAGCTGGTCCCACCGGATCCACATGAATTTGGGCATGCTTATCCACTAGAGCTACTGGTTCCTCCACAGAAGGTGCTCTGACACGCCCTCTAGATAATACACAAGCTCCATCTCTAGTCGCGCCTCTACCCCTGCCTCTCGCGACTCCGGCTCTAGGGATGGGCTCTTTATTGCCAACTGATGCACGAGTCCTCATCATTTGTGAGAGAATAGAAATATAAGGTTTAAACTTGGATCAATCAAATTGCATGATAAGGAATGAAAGAAAGGGAATTTTTTCCTAATGCCCTATAGCGTCTCGAAGATAAGTACAAACGTCTTTGTGTCGATCCGCAAGATTCTACTAGGCTTGCTCATGACATATGAGACCTAAATAACTTAGTGCTCTAGTACTAACTTGTCATGATCCAAAATTTCACCGGAGCCGTGATGACATCTAACACCGCTTATAGGCAAGACAACAACAAATGTGCAGAAATAAACTTCAAGAATAGTAACAAATAGTCTCAATAATATAATAGCATAAATAACAGAAGCCGAAATGACGATACAACCGAAAACCACCCAATCGTTGGTGTCACCGATTACATGAGCTCTATATTATACTAGATAAAATGTCTGAACAAAATACAATACTGTCTGAAAGACTAAACAGTAATAAATGATAGGAAGAGATGCTAGGGACTACAATCGAGAAACAGCTTTACCTCATTTTCAACAACACAACACAACACAACTCACAGTGCTCAACTGGGCCCAACTCCTAAATATGCACATAAACTATAAAGTGTAGTATGAGTACAATCGACCCATGTACCCTGTAAGTAGCAAGACTAACCTCTGCCTGAAAGCAGTGACGGGGTTATCAAGGTCCAATACTCACTTTCAACGGTCAACGACAATAATAACAATATAGTAATGGCAAAAAGGAACAGAGAGTCAACTAATATCAGGTTCAACTCTATCACAAAAAGAGGAGAAATAAGCATGCTTTTAAAGTATATTAGTTAAGGCATCCACTTTTTTCATAGAAATCATCTAGACAGGGATTTATAAAAGTAAATTGTGAATTCATACTCTAAACAGCACATAGAGACATCAAATACCAATTAACATGAGGAAAATGCAACTCTATACCTGCATGACATCTATACTTGCTAAAATAAACAACATCTCTATTTAATCATCAAGTATACAGAATCGCAGTAGTGCCTGGCATAAGTACCCCTCAATCATATTGTCATCACTCTGATGGTGCCTTGCAAAATTCCCTAAATTATCACACATACATACTCAACACTATACGGGTGCCTGATATAAGTTCCTCAATTAGCACATGTCGTGTGCCTGCACTCACATGGCCCAAAGTAACATGGGTTATCACCTGACTCCGGAGGGGCAGATCCTAGCCCAAGCGCTGATCAAATAAAAAGTCAAGGATCAATAAGTCAGTCCAATATAGGGCCTTGACTCAAGAGTCACCTTACGATCAATATTAATACGACATTATGGACCAAGATCAGTCATCAACCTATTCAATATGGCTCTATGTCCCAAAATCAATCATCAATCTCCTCAAGTCTGAAAGTGCTAACATGTCACAATACCAAAATCAAGATACCGCACGGACAATAACAATGTGCCACATCTCAATTCAAACTCGTGTCACGCACACAAGAACACTAACAATATGTGAGATAACATATCAAGAGTGCACAGAGACAAAGATATAATACGTGGATATAATATCATGACTGAAAAATATGACTATGGCTAAGGAAAATAACTCAACATAGCAGAAATATTTCTATCATGTCTCAAACAGATAAACAATAACCTAGATATAATTTCTAGCATATATTAGCTCATGTGGTCATACAAGTGGAGACAAACACGGTATTCAAGAAGGAATGATAACAAAATAAGGCATGTAATAGCCTAACGTCTACCCAAATTATGAATAACCACGGTGCACGCACATGTTCTCGTCAGCTCGTATATGTCAACCCTAACATATAGAAAACATCATAGCCTATGGGAAAATACCCTCAAGCCAAAACTAGGCAAGATATTTACCTCGAATAAGCGAGAATCAATACTCCAAGAATCCCTTGCCTCTCAAATCGGCATTCAAACGAGTAAAATCTAATCAATAGAACTCAATAACCTCATATGATGACATATGAATCAATTCTAAACAATAAAGCTTAAATCTTTAATTAATTACACAAAGTCAACCCGGGCCAGCTTCCTGAAACCCGACAAGACTCACAAATCCTGACTACCCATTCAAATACAAGTCCAAATATAAAAGTTTCATCCATATCGGACTCCAAATTGGGAGTAAAATCTCAATTATTCACTTTCCAAGATTTAGCACCAAAACCCACAAATTTCTCTTTCAAATTCCCTAATCTATTTATAATAATCCATGAAAAAACAAGATATATTATCATAATTGCGTAGAAATCACTTACCCTCAAGGGGGTGACGGAAATTTTTCCAAAAATCGCCTCTATTCGAGCTCCAAAACTCAAAATAGTGAAAACAAGCCAAACCCTCAAAGTATATTCTCTTGCCAGTGATTCTGCATTTGCAGACCACTTAAACGTTTCATGCAAAACCATCATAGATGCCAGTGAATAAAAGATAGGCATATGTAATACACATGGATAGAGAAATAATCATACATGGGTGTATGCATGTGTACAAGAGATGACCCTTAGGTAGGATATATTTCTATCCGTAACGTATGACTCCAATCTTAACATGTAATCCATCATCCAAATAATTATCGTGTCAAAATATGCATCAAAAGACCAATCATAGTCTTTAACATGAGTAAGGAAACTCAAACATATAATAGTCTAAGGCATGTCACAAGAATAACATGTGCGGACATTTGTTCATAATAATAAGCATGACTACGGTTAAATGAAGCACATCAACAATCTTAAGAATAGCTCATCATGCCCAAATAAAGGTATCATTAACCTAATAATTACCTCTATCATGGTTTATTTTGCTCACGTAGTCATTCAATTGAGTAAAATATAGAACAAGTAGAACTCATAACCAAACAAGGCATAAAGTATCTACCTCGAACATGAATAACCATGGCACATGCATATACGCTCGTCATCTAGCATATACATCACCTCGCATGTAGCAAAGCTTGGAAAGACGCTTATCTCATTTGGACTAGTCTAGAACTCCATAACCGCTCTTTCATTTGAAATCACCTCCAACCGGCCCAAATCTAACCAAACATCATCTAAGAAAGTCAACCAATGCTATAAGAAGCAATCCTACTCAATAAAACTTCGATCTTTGAAGAATTTCCAAAAAGTCAACATAAGTCAACCCAGGTCCGCATGCCCGAAATCCGAAATCAATAACAATCTCGATGACCCATAACCTCCAATATGGTAATGAAAACCCTCTCCAAAATCTCCAATGCTTGAAGTCCATGGTTGAAACTTGAAAATATGAGAGGATGGGAAAAATCCCAAAATTCCAACTTAAAATAGTCTACCCAACACTACTCTTCGTGAAAGAGACCTCCTATATGCGTTCATGAAGAACAAAAGATGTCACTACCTAAATCATCTTACGCAATCGTGAGAAGAGCCTCGCGACCGCGAAGCTCAGCTGGCCCCAACACTGTGAACACGAAGAGTAATGCCCTAGCTCAATCCATTCAACGCAAATGCGGTCACCTACACAAACACGATGCACTAGCCTACAAACCTAAACGAACGCAACCCCGTGTCCGCAAACGCAAAGAAAAAACGGCCAGCCTACCAAATCCTTCTCTGCGGTTGCCAGACATGCTTTGCAATTGCTAACTACCGATGCACACCGGCACATTACAGTTGCAAAACATAAGAAAATGATCTGAAACCACCCAAATCACACCCCAGCCGCCTGGACCCCGTCCAATCATACCAAAAAGTCCATATACCCAACTCAAACTTATCAAAGGATTCAAAACATTGCAAATAACATCAAAACCAAGAATCGAAGATTAGAATCCTTCTCTTAACTTTCAAACATTCCAACTTCACTAAACGCGTCCAAGTAACACTTAGACATTCCGGATCACAACCAAAATTTTCAGACAAGTTTCAATCAACCAAATGAACCTATCCAAAATCCAAGAACACCAATCAAAATCCGATAACATCAAAGTCAACTATCGGTCAAACTTATGAATTCTGCAATTCTTCAAATTACCAACTTTTGGCAAATAAGGTAAAAATCCACTAGGAACATCCAAAAACCAAAATTGAACATACCCCAAAGTATAAAATCACCATACAAACATATTGGAGCCATCAAATTGCCAATTTGAGATCGTTTATCCAAAAGTCAAACCTTAGTCAACTCTACCAACTTAAAGCTTTCACAATAAGAATTACTCTTTCAAACCAATCCTGAACCTCTCTAAAATTAAAAGCAACCATACATGCAAGTGATAATACATCAAATGGAACTACTCACGATTTCAAATCACATAATGGAGTGCCAAAACTCAATATGACCAGTTGGGTTATTAAATTCTCTTGCACTAAAATATACGTTCGTCCTCGAACGTGCCAAGAGTCATTTCAAAGCTATATAATCATTGTATAGTTCATCATACACATACCCATGGCTGATCTCACGCCACCTCAATCCATATAAGTCCATTAACACAATCCAGACTGAAGATCCTTCCTCAACATTAGCCTATAAGCTTGTGAACCAAATTCAATATCTAGAACTTTCTCTAATGTCTTATCCTTGTATATGTACACTGCATCTATCCCCACAAGCTATATCAAGCCATAAAATGTACTTTCAAGATAGAACCACATAATGTACTCCATAGCTCATGTATCCATAGCAATATCTTCTAACCATAATAGTTGCTCATTACTAAACCTGGTACCAGTAGAATGTCTCATCTCAAATAAAACTTTGTTCAAATCCTTCGCAACACTGCTAATGAAAGAATCGTGTAGAAACTCATAGCCACCCTCAAATCAACAAGTCATGGAGTTCTCCTGCCCGATAAGAACCATTGTGAAATTCTAAGCGACTAATGACATTCTTCTTCCAAACTTACCTTATATAAATCCATTTGCACTAATCCTAGGTCCAATAACCTCGACTCGCCCAGTACAAGTTGCTCAACTGACAAGCCACAACACATGCCACATAGAACCGCATACGACGTGATCCGTGCACCAAACAAGCAGCCGCTCGAATATGACAAATAATAAAAAGAGGACCAAATAAGAGAACTATCTAACCAGTTTAACAGATGTAACAAACAAAGCATAATGCTTTCAACCCATACCAAAAAGGAGAAAATAAACGCATAAAATAAGCACAAGGAATCACATCCAAACAAAACACCATTGCAGCGCGCAACCCGATCCAACCTTATACCATTGCGATGTGCAACTCGATCCAACCTAAGATCATTGTAGTGTGAAACCCGGTCCAAACATATCAATTCACATGGAATACCCATAAGCTATATTCTCACACTCACCAAACACATGTGTATCAACAACAAGCACGTAAGTGACTCTAGAGACGTAGAAGCGAAAGTAGAGGCTTGGGAGCAGAGTCCGCAAATGAAGAAGATTGGGCGCTAAGCGAGTCCGCAGTTGTGGACATTCTGATCGCATAAGCGAAAAGGCTAGGCTGGGGCAAGATATCACATATGTGGAAGTTATGACGCATCTACGGGTGAGCAGAACCAAGCCGGGTTGCACAGAAGCAGTATGGGAGTAGAAGCGGAGCATGTCTTCGTCCCTGCGATGTCGCAGAAGTGGATATTCTTCTGCAGGTGCCGGAGTTTGGTGTTATAGGCGTTTTCGCAGAAGCGAAGGTTGGGCCACACATGGAGTTTCGCATAAGCGGTAATTGGTCACAGGTGCACTTACCTTGGCAGATTGTATTTATATTCGAGGGTTGGTTCATTTTACCATATTTTGGGATTTAGAGCTCGGTTTTGGGCGATTTTGGAGAGGATTTTCACCACATGGATTGGGGTAAATATTTTTTGACTCGGTTTTGATTATATTTCATAAATCTATCTTCAATTTTGGCATTTGGATTATGACTTTTAAAATAAAAATTGAGAGTTTTTATCTAAACTTTTTTAAAGTGAATTTTTGAGTTTTGAACATCGATTCTGAGTCAGATTTGAGTGAAATTAGTATGGTTGAACTCATATTCGAATGGGTTGTCGGAATTTGTGAGTTTTGTCGGGTTCTGAGGTGCGGGCTCGGCTTTGACTTTTTGGTTGACTTTGAGTTTTTGATTAAAGATTCAACTTTTATCGATTGGTTTGTCTCCTATGGCATTATTTGATGTTTTTGAGTTGATTTTGGCTAGTTTCGAGCCGTTCGAAGGTTGATATGCACGGAATGGCATTTCTAGAGTATTTCTTGGCTTGCTCGATATTTGTTTTGGCTTGTTTGAGGTAAGCATCTTATCTAAAGTTGGTTGAGGCACTAGTTGCGTGAATTATTTGTGATAGCTACGTGCTATAAGGTGCGTATATGTGTGGGGTTGAGCCACATATGCGTGCACCGGGGTATTATTTGCATGCTCGGGTAGTGCTTAGGCTATGACATGCCTTGAATTGATTTCTAAGCTTCAAGCTGAGATGTTTCTCCTATTTGTACCCCTCATAAGCTATTTGTACCACATTTGACATTTCATTGAGATTATTTTCTCGATTGAACATGATAAACTGCTACTTCATGATGTAAGTGTCTGTTTAGTTGTGATAGCACACATTGCGCATGCCTACACTATAACATGTTAGTTATACCAGTCCAGGGATATGAGCTTGATAATCATTAAGCATGTACATGTACTCTTGTATAATTGTTTTCTGTGAGTTATGACCTGGACTGGTAGCCTATGACCACGCCGGTTGGTTTGTGATTGTTGGCACGTGAGTTGTCTGTGCGGTTGATATTATTAGCACGTGAGTTGTCCGTGCAGCATGTGAGTTGTCCGTGCGAATTCAAAAATTGATACTATTAGCACGTGAGTTGTCCGTGCAGCACGTAACTTATCCGTGCGGTTGGTATTATTAGCACGTGAGTTGTCCGTGCAGCGTGTGGATATGGATTCACCCCCCTGGGGTCACCCTCTCATGTTTTTCTCTTGATGACGTACACGTGGATTGTGAAAAACCGATTGGTTTCTGGTTGATGTGAGCTCTGGAAGAGCTGGTTATTGTTATTTGGATTATTTTGCACATCGCAACAGGCCTATTAGCTTATTGTTATTTGGATTGGGTTGCTCGCCACAACGGACTGATATTTGGTTATTGCAAATTCATCTTTACTTGCAATTTCCTTGATTGTTTACCTAATTTACTTGCATATCATCCTGATATGCTGGATTGTTGTCTGAGTTGAACAGTCTGAGTTGAACACTTTAAGACAAAGAATGTGAGCACCAAGATGGCTTTTACCTGTGATTTACCTGATTTGATTATATATCTGTTCCATTCTTGTTGAATTTATGAATTGCACAGGTGATCAACGAGTATCATTTATAGTTCTTGCTCCTATTATCTCGCTGAGGTTAGTTAAGATACTTATTGAGTACATGGGTTCGATTGTACTCATACTACACTTCTGCACCTTACGTGCAAATCTTGGAGTTGATGCTGCTGATTATTGCGGGAGCCGGCGTTGAAGACGTACCTGACTTCCGGACATGGCTACCCCTTGTTCTTGGTAGTTTAGATTTGAGTTCTGTTTATGTATATTTCAAACAGATACTGTAAATATTATTCCGAACCAGCTTTTATAAATCTAAAGTCTTAGTGGCTCATGACTTGTACTATCAATTCTTGGGGAATTGTATAAAATTCAGTATTTCACTTTTGACTCTTATCTTTATCATTGAGTTATGTTTACTGTTATTTAACTTATCTAGTAGGTTGGGTTAGGTGCTATCACGACTAGTTGAATTTCGATCGTGACACAACATCTTGCAGAAGATGGGAATAGGGTCGGATGTAGCTTTGAGAGTACAAATTAGAGAAAACTACTCTTGTAGTCTTATCAGGTCCGAAATGAGTAACAATGATGTCTTGAAATGGAAAATATTTTTGTGCCTTGAAATTATGAATGTGATGCACAACACATAGATAAGTAAGACTATGCTAGACACTTTTTTTTCTATCCTACGAATCATGTCAAGATATGGAGCAAACACTGGCTCTAAAAGTTGCCCCTGGTGTCGAGTTATGACAGTACTAGGACGCAGAAGGGTCATGAAATGTAAGGAACAAATTATTTGGACTGGAGTTAGTTGGAAGTTGAAGGCTTTTGTTGACTTTGTTGGCAGAGCAGCATTGAAGAGCAGACCTTTCGACTTTTGTCTATGAGTTTAATATTTTTCATTAGCAATTTATCCTAGTTTACTGCCCAGAGATAATTTCACGTCGTAATGTGTTGATCGGCAAGGAGTAGACGTGCAAAGATGCTTGTACAATATGAAGTAAACATGTAAAAGTTGCAATTTGATACTAAAGCAAATAATGAAAGTATAGCCAGATAAGGTATGATGAAGTCCCCGGTTGTGTGCGAGAACTTGATGTAGCTGGATTGAAGCCTTTGTTTGTCGACAGGGACTTTGCTGTAATTGAACTGACATCTCTGGTTGCTGGTAGAGTTTTGACGTAATTGAATTAAAATCTCTGATTGTAAGCGGGGTTGTTGTAATAGAATTGAAGCTTCCAGTTGTAAGCAGAGTAGTTGTAATTGAATTGAAGTTGGTTAGCGGAGTTGATGATGCAATTGAATTGAAGCCTTCGATTGGAAGAACTATCGGCGCAATTGAACTGAAGCCTCTGATTGATGAAGTTTGTCGACGTTGTTAAATTAAAGCCTCCGTCGCGAAGTTGTTGAGATAATCAAATTGAAGTCTCTAAAAGGCAGAGTTGTTGGCATAACTGAATTGCAGAACCTCTAATTGATAGAGTTATTGACGTAATTGGATTGAAGCCTTCCACTGATGGAGTTATCGATGCAATTGATTTGAAATCTCTGATTGGCAAATTTATTGATGTAATTGAATTGAAAACTCCAATGGGCAGAGTTGTCTACACAAAACTGAATTGAAACCCTCTGATTAACAGAGTTATTGACGTAATCGAGCTAAAGTCTTTTATTGGCGGAGTACTGACAAAAATAAAATTACTCGTCTTGTGCTTAGAACGCCTCCAATATCGATGGTTGGCCTTGATTCTGATCCCAAAAGTACCTACAAAATTCAGCCTGAAACGTTCCAAGGTGTAAAGTCATGATAAGGTACAGTAAAGTAATCTTTCCATAATCCATCGACTGCATTAATTCCTACTCAAGGACTCGGTAGATGGAAAAGTAGAAAAAATATGACTGTATCCAAATAGTGCATGTGCTTTGTATGTTTTCCTGATGATGTTTCTTCAAAATCTGCCCCGGATACTTTAGTAACTTTGATGGTGAGGTCGATCCTTGTGTATGCTTACATAATTTCAAGGCGCATTACAAGTAAAAAAGTTTTTCCTATTGGTATGATTGAACCTTTTAGGTTGCTTATGTATCATAAAATTGAATCAGATCAGAGCATAATTCAAAGAAAAAAAAGTAAGAAATAATCTGACAGAATTTGACTCTGGTTGTCTGCATATCCCCGAAATTAAAATAAGGTTAGAACCTAGTTCAAATAACAAAAATGAAAATTTAATAAAGGAGTGGAACTCGGTGTGGTTGCCAACGTATACCACCAAGGGAAATGAGGTCGCAACGTAATTCTAATTACATAGAGATAACATTTTTAGATTTCCTGTTATAGTAAAATCATATCCTACATGGGTTGCTTGCGTATCCTACCAAGAAAAATCAGGTCAAAGCTTAATTCGGTTACACAAACGATGCAAAATTACAATAAAACAAAAACCTAGTTGGATCTTCTATTTCTACTAAAATTTGTACTCCTCTCGGACGTACCCGATTGTTCATTTATTTTTATTATATAATTCTTTCGAACGTAAATGTTTACTTCTTTACATGCGCTTTACTACACACATGTATAAATATTTCTATTTATTTATCCTATACATTCATAATAGATCATTCTCTCGTTCAATTTTTTTTAATAAATCTTTGTAAATAATAGCTAATTATTTTTGCACAATCCCTCGTGTAATTTAATTGGTTCCAAATGAGAATCACACTGTAGTGGATTTTAAGAGATATCTAACCTCGTTTTTTAAGAATAATTTGAACCCTTACTCAAAATTTCATAAGTTCTTGCAAATCATAATCAGTGTTTATCATAATATTATTTTTGGTGTCATAGTATACCTTAAATACCTGGTGGTGACTACACAACATCAATCAACCTTGTAAAGTATCATTTGTAGTGTTTTTTTAACTTGTGTAAAATACGATGAAACAATGCTCAAATTGACTTTTTTTGTATAAATTCAGATATAAGAATATTAACTTTTTTTATATAAAAAAAATTACATATTTAGAAACTACATAAAAAATACTGCATGTCACACTAGTTAATAATTTTAAATATTTAAAAAAATTAAAAAAACATAATCAAATAAAATCTTGTTTGACTATTCAAATAATAATATGCACATAAACGAAACAGATATTTCAGAATGCAGAAACAATTTTTAACAATCTTTGTTTCTAATACCACCTTTCTTGTTTCTTGCCAGAAACATTATTCGCATTTAAATTTCTCGAATTCTTTTCTTTTAGCAAAGATTTAAAAGAAATCAACTAAGTGGAGCCTTTCATTTGTTTCATTTGGACTTGGCATCTTTTCATAAATATTTAATTATCTCCAAATATTCAAATTAATAAAAGAAACTACACTTCTATTCAGCAGGTTCTTATCACAAATTATCAAAACTAATTCACTTGAAAACATATTCACTTCATCGAAATACACTTTGTTAGAAGTCTCAAAGTGTTTGCATACGTAATCTCAATAAATCAAATCGAAAACTAATGTTATATATCAAATTAAATTTAGAATGTTATTTAATTATGATTATTTAAAACTTCCTTTTTCTCATTTTGTGTGTCACATTTTTTAATCTTTTCTAAAATAATACTTTATTTAAAAATGATTTAACTTTACACTTTTCAATTTATATTAATGAAAATAACTATAGTTATATAAATATTTATTATTTATTTTAAATAATAATTTTTTAAAAATAATTATCTTAAAATTAGTGCTCAATCAAACACTAAATGCGACAGAAGTAGTAAAAGTTCATATATGAGATATGTTTTGCATTAATTAGATTTGGCGAAAACAACGAAAAGGAGTAATCCTTTTTCAATAATTACTTTAACAAACGGCTCAACTTAAGCCAAAGCCTAAACATAATTGAGAGCCGAGTCGAGCTGCTAAGAAAAGGACAGAAAAAATCCCAGCCGATGACCTAAGCAAAGCCGGGAGGCGAGCTGTCGTTGTCACGATTATGACTAAAAAGCCATAGCTTTGCCGCTGTTTTATACACTAAGTAGTGTGAATTGACAATGCTGCCCTTTGATTCTGTCGGCGGTGTGTTCAAGTCTGAGTTTTTCCTTTTTTCTTTGGAGGGTTTGATATTGAATAAGGAGAATCATTGCTGGCCGTAGTATTTAAGGCCCTCACAATTCCTTTTAAGTAAGATTTAGATCCTTTTGTACAATTAATAAGTGATGTTTTATCTTGTTTCACACGTATTAAAAAATTTACCTTATAAAATTAATTATCAATGAAATTGACCATATTAACTTTTACTATTTCTTCACAAAAACATACTCCAATATTATTTACTCCAAAGCCAATGTAAGAAAAAATAATTAATTCATTCTTGAAATATGAAAAAATCACTTATTTTGGACGACAAAAAAAGGTCAAAAAATCATTTATTGTGGACCGTAGGGAGTATTGCTTAAAAACAACAACAACAACAACAACAACAACAACAACAATAATAATAATAATAATAATAATAATAATAATAATAATAATAATAATAATAAAGGTCATATATTACTCTGTTATACCGAGATTAGATCCTTTTGTAGAATCTTTATTATTGCATGAATCATCTCAAACTAATAATGGTGATGGGGACGAGATTTCATTATCGATTGGACCTTAAAATATTTTATGTTTGGAAATATGGAGTTCAAAGAGATCGTGCTATTAAAGACTCAAGCTTTTAGTTTCCTCTCTTTTGAAACTTTTAAATGCATGTATCTTTATTGAAAGATAAAAAGATTAATACCAATTTTGTGGGTTAGGTGAATTGTCTTTTATGTTCTTTTTATCTATGACATATTGGGTTTTCGAGGGTTGCTTTGTTGTATTATGTGAGGATCAATAAGCTTTTATTGATACTTCTACTTATTTTTCTATTTTTTATCCAGATGTCTCTATGTTTTATATAATCTAAGGCAAACATATAGGAAGACGTCGAGAGTTTGGCCATGACAAGTTACACATTTCTCTAATTTGTTGCTTATTTAGTAAGAATTGTAATTATCTACTAAACTGTAATAACATAAAATCTTACTCTTTACTCCTTCTGTTTCAATTTAGATGATACAATTCGCTTATCGAAAGTCAATTTGACTATTTTTTGAAGCTAAATTAAATTAGTTCAACTCAATATTTTAAAATTAAAATTTAGATATTCAATAACTATTCAAAAAATACATTAAGCTGCAATATTTTTCACGTCAATATTATAATAAAAAATATTTTAAAATGTTACTCAAACTTCACACAATTTAATTTTCGATAAGTTAAATATGTCGTCTAAATTAAAACGTACGAACAAAAATTTTTTGCTTAGAAAAGAAAAAAGGGTTACCAAGTTACATTGACCATTGGCAAGAAAAGAAAAGAAGTAGATATGGCGTAATTACTCAATGATGACCCAAGAAAAAAAATCCCTATTATCAGATAACTGCCCCTTATTTGTCGTTGGTCATTATTTTTTTTTTGGGTAGTTAAAAATTTTGTCACCAAAGAAAAACATATGTACAAGTAAAACAAAAAAATCCTTAGAGTAAGACATAATCCAACTTTAGTGAGCTGCCTAGCATCTAATCTCCACCTCCCTTAACACAAATGATCAAGCTATATCACCTAAGGGTAACAGTTCATCTTGCTCAGTTGTCCAGCAATCTTCTTGTTGCAGCTCTCTCGGCAATGCACATCTTGGACTATCAGCTTGCTAATCACTTCAACACTTCTCAGCTTTCCTTGAAAAATTCTTTAATTTCTTATGGTAGGCTAGAAATTCGTGTTTTAGCTGTAGTATTGCATTCTAATCATTGTATTTTAAGTGTGTTTATACTTAAATGATAGTGAATTTCACTTATTACGTGTTTTATGCCTTGCAGGAAGTGCTTCCGAGATAAAAATTTAATTTGAAACTAAATTGAACAGATTGGAGCTTTGAAGTCTGAGTAGAAGCCCAAGAAATAAAGCAGGGATCACATTCGGTGTTCGAGGACCAAGTGCGAATGTCAAAAAGTGGACGAAAAGAATTACTCTGAGAAATCATCACTACCGCGCCGCATGGCGCAGCGCAGCTGTGTAAAAGCTGCTGCTTGTCAAAAAGTTTGCTCTCTGAAGATCCTCACAAGCGCGACGCATGGTACGTTAGGGGTGCGGCGCGGGTGTACAATTTTGTCAGAGTTATTTCCCGTTTCGTCTAGGAAAGGGTAGTTTCATCCGTGCCCCTTTCTACAGGGTAAAATTTTCACCAAAATATGTTTTTGAAGGGACTTTTTACCTACGAAAGATTGGAGAACCAACCAAGGCAAGAAGACTCAAGAATTCATCAAGATTTCAACTAACGATCGGTGCAATACGGGAGTTTGTATCGAATCATTATCATTGATGTCTTCTATGTTTTTAAACCTCATTGAGATGACTTTTTCCATAGCAATGGAGTAATTTCCATTAGGGTATTGACAAATACAGTGTTTTGATAACTTGATTAGGGATCGATTCTTGATAATTATTAGAATTAATTGATGGAGTTTTAATTCGTATTGTGGAATTATTTCTTATTTTGCTTAATCAAAAGAGGAGCTTGATATTGAATTTCTTTACATCTTATGCTCTAGTTTAGATTCGTGATTCACATAGGTAATCGAAAGAGCCTCTTGAATTGTTAATCAAACTAGAAAATAGGGAAATATTCGTGAGAAGTTACCCTTTAGACCATAACCATCATTTTATTCGTTGCAATTGTTTACCGTGCTTCAATTGGATTAATTACTAAAATTAACGTTTAATCAAAAGAGGATCATTAACTTGAAGTGTAATCTAGTTATCTATTGAATTCGTGAGAATCAACAATATTATTGAGTGAACTAACTCAAGAATTGGATCTCGTGTCAACTATCTTGCACCTGTAGTCAATTACCCTTATTTCTCTCATTGATATTTCTTCGTTGCTCATCTGTTGTCTTTTGTGGTCATTGTTAATTGCTTAATTTGTAGTAGTTAATCGTAGTTGATAATCGTCAAATCAATTGCTAATTTCCTGGATAGTAATCACCTGAAGATTATTCGAACATTGTTTAAATTCTATCCCCGTGGAGACGATAATTAAACTATACTATCTTTGATTAGCGAGCAATAATTTTATGTTGTATTTTGCGCCCGTTAAATTTTGGTGTTGTTGCCGGGGATTGACAATCAATAGTATTTAAAATAATTGTTAGTACTAATTCAGGGACCAATTTTTACTTTAGTATATTCACGTTTTCTCACTCCTATTTGTTTGTATTGGTTTGTTTTCAATTTGCCAATTTGCTTTGTTTGATTTATTTTTTGCTTTCTTAGACAATATGGTCTGTAAATTATAACTTTGAATTATATCGGCCTGTAATAGTTAGTAATTAATTGTTTAGTTTTGACTCTTCCCGACGATGTATTTCGTCGACAGGTTTCTTGAGGGATTTAAAGTCGAACGAGAAAAATATAAAAAAATCAAATAAATTTGAAAGTCCAAAAATATGTCTTTTATTTTATTTTATTTTCTTACGTAGTGTAATAATGCTCCTTTGGTTTTTCTTTGTGCCGCGGTTCTTTTCCAAGGGTTTTACTTGAACCAGGTGTAGTTAGTTTTTTATTTTAGTTTTATAGGAATAAAGATTCTTGAGTCGCCGTGCTAATTTGAAGCACTTTCCTTGACTATGTAAGCCTTGAGAGTGGTGAGTGCCTTAGTTGTGATGCCTAGGCTCAGTTCTGGACTCACGAATAAGTACCTTAAATTGTGTGATTGTGACTTTGCTTAACTGCTTTGACTAAAGAGTCAGGATAAATTCGATCCTAAGTGAGTTATGTGCCAATGTGAGTGAGGTTTTTGTTGATATTCTGTGCATATTAGTTGATGTCTAGAACTTGTCACATATATTTGCAAAGCGAAATAGTAGTCTCGTTCAGTCTAGAAAGTGATATAGGCATTTCTTTGTGAGCGAATTATATGCCTGTGACCCGCCTAATTATTGTGTATCCTAATTAGCCCTTTTGAGTCTATAATCCTATTTTCTTTGGCAACCACACTACAAGCCTGACATGATGCTCTAAGATTTAGAGTTTACAAAGCTAGTATGAAATAAATACATCATCGGTTTGAAATGTACATAAACAGATTTTTTTTAAATAAATCTAAAGCTACCATGAACAAGAGGCAGCTACGATCGGAACGCAGGTCCATCTTCAAAGCCAGCTCCCGCCATACACAACAATATCAGCTCCAAAATCTGCACGAAAGTTGCAGAAGTGTAGTATGAGTACAACCGACCCCATGTACTCAATAAGTAACGAACCTAACCTTAGCAGTGATGAGCTTAAAGAAACGGTCAGAGTCTAACACTAATAACCAAGAACAACTCGTAACAATATAATAGAAATAGTACAAGTACTAACTCCATGACATGATGCTCAGCTCGCGCACAGTTATGCAAAATAGGCATGCTTCTCAGATATAACCGTAAAACCCACGTCTTTCACCGAAATCACCAAAAGAGTATATCAGAAAAACTATAATTTTTCCAAAAAACTTTCAACAACAAATAAGATATAATTTGATATCATGAGGAAAGTATATCTCTATGCCTACATGTCAATGTACATGTGAAGTCAACAATGTTACATACCATACAACATGAGGAAATGCATCTCTATGCTTACATGCCAAGTATGCATGTCAAATGTAATGCATCACAGTGATCAACTCATGAACTCACACTCTCAGAATATTCAATCTCACTTTCTCACACACTCAATCACTCGGCATTCGGTAATATAAGCCAACATGGCATGCTGCGGCGTGCAGCCCAATCCCAACATGAATCAATAAAGCCTACTGCGGCGTGCAGCCCTATCCAATAAATATCACTCACAATCAGGCCTTCGACCTCACTCAGTCATCAATCTCTCTAGTTCTCAGGCTCACAAAACTCATGCCAATCAGCCCAAACAACGATACATGATGTAACAATAAATGATAATAGAGACTGAGATATGATATGCAAATGATGAATGTGACTGAGTACATAATTGCAATTTAAGCAAATAATTCAATAGCAAATATGACCTCAGTGGGTCCCAACAGGATAAACATATAGCCTAAACATGGTTTCTAACATGGATCACAGCTCAATTACTCTAGCATGTAGAAATTTCATGTAATAAACAAAGATTAAGTAACTACACAGTACCACAGAATCAATCGAGTTAAAATTCACATTGTGCACGACCACACGCCCGTTACCTAGCATGTGCGTCACCTCAACACCAACACATGACATGTATATTTAGGGATTCATACCCTCAGCACCAAGTTTAGAAGGTGTTACTTACCTCGAACATGTCGAATCCAATATCGAGCAAGACAAACAATACTCCAGAAACGCCACCCCGCGCGTATCAACCTTAGAATGGCTCGAAACCGAATCCATGTGGTGAAAATTGCCTACACAATCGCCTCAATCAGAGCTCTATAGCTCCAAATATATTAAAATGGAAGAAACCTCTGAAAATAGAGTACTTACAATCACTGGACGAATCAATGAATCGCGATCCCAAAAATAACATCGCGATGGTGAAGAAGAAAGGTGCACTACCCCTGAAATACTCTACGCGTTCATCAGCCTCCTCATGCGAACGCGATGCCTACATATGCCAAATCTCCGCGAATGCAAACTGACCCACGCGAACACGGAAAAGGAATTACCAGCGCCCAGCTCTCAGCTCAGCTCTATGCGAACACGACCTCTCCTATGCGAACACGTACTGTAACAAACACAAAGCTATGCGAACATAGGTATCAAATCGCAACCGCGATAAAGAAAGTGCCCAGCTCCAGATTTTCCTCTACGCGATCTCAGCTCCACCTTCGTGATCGCGAAGAACAATTGGGGCACCAGACACCAGCAGAAACAAGCAATGAAAGTATAAAGAAAATGGTCCAACATCAATTCGAAACACGCCCGAGCCCCTCGGGAGCCCGTCCGAACATACCAACAAGTCCCATAACATAACACGAACCTAGTCGAGGCCTCAAATCACACATAACAACACCAAAATGATGAATCATACCTCAAAATCAAGCTAATGAACTTTTTGAACTCTCAACTTCCAAAACTCGTTCTAAACATATCAGATCAATCCAGAATGGACTCAAATTTTATACACAAATCCCAAATGACATAAAGAAGCCATTCCAGCCCTCGGAACCACAATCCGAACCCGATATCATCAAAGTTTCCCGGTCAAACTTATTAATATTCCAAACGTTCAAATTGCCAACTTTCGTCAAATAGTGCCAAAACCTTCTAGAAACATCCAAATGCAAATCCGGGCATACGCCCAAGTCCAAAATAACCATCCGGACCTAACGAAACCATCACAACTCCGATCCGGGGTCAAATTGTTATAACCCATATTTGTACGTGTTATATTACACCGTAAGATAGTCTACCTTGGTTCGAGAAGAGAATTACCTTTGAGACAATAAGAGTTTATTCCTATTGGTCCTAAACGATGCAAAGGTGTATAAGGACGGTTAACAAGTATTAGAGGATAAACGAGTTAAGGATGTTGTAACTCGCGTTTTTGGGAAAATTGAGAGGTGTTTAACATTACCAATATGTCATGTTTTTAAGGTATTTGAATGATATGATATCCGTTTCATAAGTCTTGAAGTCAAACGAGTTATGAAACAAAAGTCGACAAAAGTTGTCGCAACTTAGGTTCACAATTTTACTTAAACGTTAGGTCAAATGTTTCTGCGATTTTCTCCCAATTTACAAGGAGTTATGGGGTGATCTACCTACCAAATTAAAGGTCTATGAGTCTAGTTTCCAATTCTTCAAACCGTTTTTCAATACAATCTCGGAGTATTGAGATAATTGCATTTCCGTAGAACTGCACAAGCTGGTAGGTGACAAGTAGGTGCATCACCTACTTGCCAAAATTTAGGGCTAAAAGTTAAAAGCCCCAAGTCGGTTAAGAGAGGGCTTTTAATAGCTTTTAAAGCCTGATAATTCATTATCATTTCACAGCTTCAAAACCTAAAAGAACCCCTGCAACCCCTCCCCAAAATAACACCACACAAACCCTAATTGATTTTCCCCTCTTTCAAGTTCTAGTTGAAGGTAAACTCTAGAGTTTGAGGAACCAAAGCAAGGGCTGAGTTATCTAACAAGCAAGGTGAGTTTACTGCTCTATTTAGTACATGTTTTCTACTGTTAAGTCTTGATTAGTCGTTCTATGTGTGTAAGAACTTACGGGACGGTGATCGGAAGCCGTGAGTTCGAGTTATTCACTTGTAGCGGACTGATTTGTGAACTGTTTTGTGTTGCTGTAAAGCTGCGTGTTTCACTACTTATTTGTGGAGTTTTAGAGGAGGAAGGGTGTGGAGAAACACCATATATGTTTAGGGTTGTGGCCTGATAGTTGTTCATACCATTTCCGGATCGTTTGACACGACTATGGTGGCCATTGTACGTATGAAGTGATTGGTTTGTGTGTGGACTGTTTTGGGAGGTTCAATATGATTCTTATGATGTTGTT